>JASGCC010000154.1:303424-411654 GCA_030067915.1 Hydractinia echinata
TATTCAGGGATCGAATTAACGTAAAATAAATGGTTCGCAAATTTTTTTTTGACATCGTGAACTGTTTTGGCATCTTTGCGACCCGTTTTTCATCAATTTGCGAATCAATTTTGTTATAAGTTGGAGCAAACAGCGAATCAAAATATCCTTTCCTTGAAACAAACCTCGTGTGATTATGACTTCAATCTACCATATTTGAAAGTAAAATTTTTATGTGCTGAATACTTTGCAGAATGACTGAACAAAAATTTGCATTTACTTATTTGCTTGAATTGGCTAATTATTTTAGGACCGCGTCAATGCTACGTTTATTTCCCAAAAAAAAAAAAGGGCCGTCTGAATAATAAGCAAAAACAAACATGGTGCATTAAAGTTGTGGCATGTGACACATGTCTTGTTGTTGTTTTTATTCTTTTGAGAATGTATTGAAATTTTGATTCGCATTTTTGATGATAATTTGTGTAAATTGGGTCGCAGTATTCAAAAAACGATTCGCATGTAGCGAACTGCAAACCCTTATTTCGATCGTTGATATTACTTATTGTTTTGATTCTTACCAATGCTGCACCTAACTCATCAAAATTTCAACGAAAACTAATGACGGGTCGATGAAATATTTACATTTAAATTCCTGCGAAAATGACATAATTAGGATATCAAATAGCCTATAATAAGGATGTCGAACGAAAGTCATTGTTAAAAAAAAGTGATTGCCTAATTTGCATATTATGAAACAGTGTGGTTTTCGAAATGGCGGTTGCGGAAAGACGATGTCATAGTAACGGTTTTATTATGGTTCCTTTAATTCAAACATTATCATATGGTGTCAACTCAATTCGTTTCCAAACAATCCGGTCATGGAACATGTTTATCAAAAACTACAATTTTTCCTTTCTTAATCCGTCTTCTTATGTTTTGAGGAATAAACTGACAGCTTTACTTTTACAATCCTATATGACTAACAATAGCTTATTTTACCCTGTTAATGTCAATTGCTAAAACCTTATTGCATTATATTAGGTACTTTTGTCTGCATCTGTATACATTACTGTTTGTTCTGTGTTACTGTTTTGTTGTATGAACATGTTGTGTCTTTGTGCGTGTTCATTTGTTTTTACTTCTTTTTATTGTTTTATTTTTTTTACCTATAGTTGATGTGCCTTTTTTTACGTACATCTCTAAATTGTCACTGGTCATAGTTCGGTGTAAAGGTGGCCCCACATTCTTCTAGCTCTGTTATAGTGTGGTCTCCTGGTTATGCTATATTGTAATCTAGCAAGGCTGTACAAAGACGAAGCAATCCAAGTAAAACAACCTGTCAGGATAATAACATCTATAACTCTCTGAATAATATAAATATTATCATGTCATGAACAAGCGAGTTTATTCTAGGCTACGTTTCGACAGCTACAGCTGTCATCGACGGGCAATGATCGTAATCATCTTTGGCTATTTATTATTTGAAGAGATAATTAGAGGATCGAAATTAACCAATCAGATCACAGCAATTAAAGTAATTAACTTTTTCACGGACCCAGATGGAAGCAATAGATTGATTAAAATCTTTCCTTTTTCTAAAAGTTCGCTTTATGTTACGTTTCTTTTTCTAAAAGTTCGCTTTTGTTACGTTTGTCCCGAACCATTTTTTGCACTTTTTCCTAAATGTTCACTTTCCGAAGTGCGGGTAACCATATTTCTGGAAGTTGATAGGAAATACTATTGATATGAGTATTTCTGTCTATACTATTTATGGTTTCTTTTACTTTTCTTGCTGTCCAACCAGACTCTCGGTCTATGATCTTTTTATTGTCCCAGTCAATAACATGATCATTCTTCCAGCTATATGGTCCGCAATCTCATTTTTGTCTGTATCTGCGTTGCGTACGGCTCTTTTGTGCTCTTGCACACGTTGTTTAAACATTCGTTTTGTTTCACCGACATAAACAGCATCACAATCCTTACACAGGATTTCGTAAACAATATTACATTGATTCTCTAGACATATTTTGTCTTTCGGATGCGACAGTATACTATAGCGTGTTTTTAGATTGAAACACTGGCTTTATTTTATGATCTTTCAATACCCGACGAAGTATGTTAATTGTCCCTGGTATATATGGCATACACACTGTAGCTACTGGTTCATTTTCGCATCTTCCCCGTCACTGCTCTATCAGTCCTGTTCCTAATTTTCCTCTCAACCTTTTTAATGGTCTGTCTCGAGTACCCATTTGCAAGTAAGGCGTTGTTTATATGAGATAACTCTTTCTTTTCGGTCATTCTCTCCACTTGACTACATTGACTGCTCTGTCCAGTAAATGAGGACACTACACTTTCTTTGCAGGACATTTTGGTGATTAGATGTGTAGTTGAGATATTGATCAGTATGAGTTGGTTTGCGGTATACTGATACTGATAAGTTACCACGTTGCCGAGACACTAGAGTTGTCTAAGAAAGGAAGCGTACCGTTCTGTCTCGTGTTCTATTGTAAATTGAATCTTCGGGTGCAAATTATTGATATCTTCATGAAATGCGTCTAGATGTGCTCTTTTTATTATTAAAAAGAACGTCATCCACAAATCTTTTCCAACTCTTGGAGTGTGATCTGCAGTTGTTAAAGCTGTAGTCTCATGAGCCTGCATATATATTTCAGCTACCACAGAGGATGTTGGGCCACCCATAGCCACCACCGTCAGTTTGGCGTAAAGAAGTTACCGTCAACATAAATCCCATGTTTTTGTAAGCACAACTTGGACCAAGGACATTAGTTGTCAATAGGGATGCGTGGTTTTTGTTCTCATTACTCATCATCATTTAGCAGTAATTCCCTGATGATATATAATTTGTCCTTTATCGGTACATTTGTGTACAGTGAAGTAACGTCAAATGATACCATGCACTCGTCGTCCTCGATCCGTATGTTTCTGATAAATTTCAAAAACTCTTTTGAGTTTTTACAGTGATCACTCTTTGTGTAATTGCTAAGAATGGAAGCTAGGTATTTCGATAAATTATACAAAGGTGATCCTGTACACGACACGATTGGGGCGTATAGGAATTCTAGGTTTATGTATTTTAGAAAGACCATAGAATCGAGGCGGTGGGAGTGTCTGAAGGTCTAAGTTTGTAATACAACCTATCATCAATGTTGTCGTCTTTATTTAAACGTATCAAGATATTCCTTGTGTCACGCTTGATAGTTTCTGTTGGATCTCGTTTGAGACGTGCGTATGGACCGTTGTTAATGTGGTCATAACATTTATCAAGGTAATCATTTCTGTCTAAAATGACCGTCGTTCGACCTTTATCAGCTGGCAAGATCATAATATCTTTATCCTTTCTTAATTTAGACAATGTGATGCGTTCCTGTTTCATCATGTTGTCTTTTGATACTTTTGCATTTTGTAGAGTCAGGCTAATTTTCGCACGGACAGTGTTTGCTTCCTCGTTTGACAATACTTTAATTGCCTTTTTCACACTCGCAACAATTTTCTTTAGTTGGTAAACTTGTTGGAGTTAGACAATAATTCATCCCTTTTGATAGAACACTGTTCTCTTTCACTGAATAAAAATTGACGGGAATATACGTGCGGTACTGTCAGGTGATCATTACGACCAAATGATAAAAGTTCACGAAGGTAGTTGTGAGAGGGAAATGAGATTGTGCAAAACCAGACATCTCAAAAAGTTCTCCAATATCAATAGACCAGTGGTTGTTGAAAATACTTCCAATGATACATCAAAGTGGGTCACGAAACTTCTCTTCCAAACAACTTTTGGAAGCGAACTTTTAGAAAAAGAAACGTAACATAAAGCGAACTTTTAGTTAAAGGAAAGATTTTAATCAATCTATTGCTTCCATCTGGGTCCGTGAAAAAGTTAATTACTTTAATTGCTGTGATCTGATTGGTTAATTTCGATCCTCTAATTATCTTTTTAAATAATAAATAGCCAAAGATGATTACGATCATTGCCCGTCAATGACAGCTGTAGCTGTCGAAACGTAGCCTAGAATAAACTCGCTTGTTCATGACATGATAATATTTATATTATTCAGTGACAATGACTGAACAGATAAGTGGTAATATTTTTAAAATCTATAACTCTGCTGGTTCTCTTGCTTTGAGCCAGTTTTAATTTCCAAAGTCTAAGCAGCAAACTATAATAGCTAAGTTTAAATTTGTAAATCTAGCTCTAAAAACATTTAAAAAAGCATTTAGATATAAAAATTCTACCTTGTTGATAAAACAATTTTTTGAAGTGTAAAACTTTACACACTTACTAACTTTCCATTGACAAGACTAAAAGTTGATGTGTTGGCTTTGATAAAAAGTCTGGTGCTTGCCGAAATGCATTAATCCCCAGCTAATACATATGTGCAAAGTATTATTTTTCTAGACTAATCTTCTGCCCTGTATGTAATGTTACATTTATTTTTAGAAACAATGAAAACATAGTATATACCATAAATAACTATGGCTTCTGAGTTTTGGCTGATTTCTGCTCCAGGGGAAAGAACTCCAGTGCAGACATGGGAGGCTTGCAAATCAAAAACAGATGGCTTATCACTTAATTACAAATTTAATTTTGCCAGAGTTAAAGGTATAACTTCGTAATTTTTATTGGTTTTAGATTGTTAACACTTTTCCAATTTGCATGACATTTCTCCAATACCTATAAGGAACTGCCACTCTTAAATCCAATTTTATTTTTATCTACAGGTTGGAACGTTAGATACATTAGTTGGCTTGTCAGATGATTTGGGAAAACTTGATGTGCAAGTGGAAAGGTAGAGGATTTTGTTCTATTAACAATGAAAGAAGAAGTGAAAATAACAAAACAGAACTACCATGGCATTCGTGTATAAACATACCCTCCCACCCTTTCTGAGTGTCCCAATTAGTAAAACCCATCCTTTAATGAGAATTAAGGTTGATTATTCACAATTTCATCCATGTATGACTTTTTTGGTAATAACTGAAAGAGATGAAATAATTCAGTCTTAGTTTGTTAAAGTATTCTTGTTTTAATATAAACGTCTCTCTTATCAAGTGTTCCCCATCTCTCAAAAACACCAACAAATTTTTAAGACAATTTTATTAAATGATAAACCAAAATATTATGTTAAAGTCAGACATCAAATTTAACATTGTGACTAATCAGTTTTATTGGAATGCTTTATTTTGATAAATCTTCTGTCACGTGTTATCTTTTATTATGTTTTTGTTTCTATAACTTGCTCTAAAATCTTGAAAAACGACATTTTCAGTGACCAACGTTCTCAGTTCTTCATAGTGTGAAACAAACACTAACTGGGACTGAATAATTTCTAATGTGCCCTTACTGGAGCGACTGAAAATCACTATGGGTATTAATAGCTTTTAGTCTTCAGAAACTGTTAAATTTCTTCGGGATATAAAAACATGTAAATTTACAGTAATTGTTTCTTCTGGATAGACAAGATAAAAAAAACATTTAGCTTTCATATACATTCTTATACATATACATCTTTTTTTAATTTTTAGCATTGTGCGAAAGGTTGCAGGTTATTTTGCTGAAGTTTTAGAAGAACAAAAAGATAAAGTTTTGGAAAATTTGCAAGTCAATGGAAGTATGAAAGCTCTTCATTTTGCTTTTCTCTAGTATCTACATACAGCCCATAAATATCTAACATTGGGATAATAAATCAAGAAACATTGGTTGAAGAAGGCTATGCATAAATTAACATTCGTTTTTATCATTTGTGTAATGCTCAAAAGGAAAATTCCAATTAATACCAATGCTAGGCTTAGTTGGAAACGCCAAAAATGAACTTAGGGAAGGTCTTATACCTAATAAATTGTTTTCCTGTTCAACAAGCAGTAAAGGACTTGACAAATATAAGACAATGAAAGGTTCAATTTACCTTTATCTCACTCTATGCTAATTCTGTTTTAGTGGACCCTGCGCTGTACTTGGTGAAGTTTAACTGGGATTCTGCTAAATACCCTATCAAACAATCATTACGAAATCTTTCAGAAATTATCAGCAAGGTATGATGTTTTTATCAAAGTTCAATACAATGAGCAAAATAGGGAATGCACATTGTAGTTTTTTTCCCCAATTGTTTATTCTATATTTTCCCCAATTGTTATTATTTCTATATTTTCCCCAATTGTTATTATTTCTATATTTTATGTATAGTCATGGTGTTTGTAAGAATTTTAAAAATGATAAAAACTTTGAAAATAAACTTGGTAGCATTGAAATATTTGAAAAATCTGTTAGTCTTGAGAGAAACCTTGAAAATTTTGAATATGAATATTTCCAAAAAAAAAACAGTTTTGGGGGAATGTTTGGCAATAGCATTTTTGGTCCTTCCTGAGGAAAGAATCATAGGGATACAACGATCAACTTAAGGGATTGTGGAGTGCAATTTACAATCTGTTTTTTCAAACTTGCAATATCATAATAAAAGCATAAATACATTCAATATATTTCTGTGCTTAAGAACCTTGAAATTTAGGAAAAAACCTCAAAAATAAGACAAAAGTTTTGGGACAAAAAACCAGATAATTTATGAAAGGCTTCATCAGTCATGGTTCATTTGTTTCTCATCCTGAATCTGAGAGACACATTTTTCACTTTACTCTGACAAATTACAGTTATTTATAAACAGCATCCAACACATACATCAAAAGACGTTACTTAAACTTATTGTCACTTTCTTATTTTCTAATTTTCAGCAAGTCAGTCAGATTGATAGTGACCTAAAAACTAAGGCCTCAGCATACAACACTATCAAGGCTAACCTGCAACAATTGGAGAGAAGGGAAACGTAAGTTTGACTCCAAGTATAATGTTAGCTAGCACCAAGTATAATGTTAGCTAACACCAAGTAGGATGTTAGCTAACACCAAGTAGGGTGTTTACTAGCACCAATTAGAGTGTGTTCTTATATTTGACTTTCTTTGACTTTTAAAAATATCTTTCAGGTCAAACCACAAATTTTTATTATATCTCTTTTTAAGGTTGCCTATGAGCAAGACTCCTTAACCTCCAACCCTGTAAATAATAATAATAATAATAATAAATAATAATAATAATAATAATTTGCACTGAACTTCAATTATATACTTGTAATGTTTTTGTTCACATATTTAGCGGGAGTTTACTTTCACGTAACCTGAATTCATTGGTGAAGAAAGAACATTTTGTGTTGGGAAGTGAATACTTACAAACACTTCTTGTTATTGTTCAAAAGTAAGTTTGTTATTAATACCGTATTTCGTCTCTGCGCAACTTTTTGAATCTTTTTATGGGTTAACGACTAGTCTTGTGTATCAGTACACATATTTTGTCCGTCTGTTCCCAAGAAGAAAATCGTGTCACGAACACTCGCAATAACAAATGCGATGCATTTTTATCCACTTTGTTTCAACGGATGAATTCCTGTGGGATTTTAAGGACGGACGAACTTATGGATTTATACACGAGCAAGCGATCAATGTTATGTTGCTATTGCTACTCGTGTAAAAGTAAATGTTACCCAAGCTGTGTGTAATTATTTGACTCTAGAATATACATTCTCATACTTTATAGAAATAATTCACAAGAATGGGAGGAGACATACGAGAAATTGACTGACATGGTCGTACCGTCATCCACACAGTAAGCCGTGCATATTTAGTTAGATATCTTTATCCACCGTGTAGGAGTGTATTCTTAAAAAACTATGTAGCCTTTATACAATAACAGAAAAAATGCTCAATAAGATCAGCGATATCATATTTCAGGATGGTAACAAGCGACAACGAACATTGCTTGTACACAGTGACGCTGTTTAGTAAAGTGATTGACGAATTTAAACACCATGCCAGAGAGAAAAAGTAAGTACTACTTCAGTACTTCATCGTTTTGCTTGCTGTAAATACTTTGCTTTGTGTGCGTATTCTAAACATGCACTCTCCTCTCGACAGGTTTGTTGTGCGAGATTTTGTGTGGGATGACAATGCTATAGCAGCCAGTAAAGAAGAACTTACTAAACTTAACCAAGACAAAAGAAAACATTTTGTAAGTTTCTTCTTTCCTTTTTGTACTGTCAAATATCAGAATTTTTGTCGAGCCCATGAGAAGGAGGGTGGCGAGAAAAAAATAGTGTAAACTTGAAACGCCGTCCTTTCTGGAATACTCTGCCACTGGAAAAATTTTGCTGTAGCATTTTAAAAAATATAATTCCTCAGGGCCGGGAAAAGCCAAAAGAATGTACAAACAACCTTTCTACAAAACCCGAAGATTTCTTTACCGTGTTCTGTAAAATAACACTTTGATCTTGTGTTTTAGGGTCCACTTGTTCGTTGGTTGAGAGTAAACTTTGGTGAAGTTTTTATTGCGTGGATACATGTCAAGGTACCTCCGTTTTACTTTGTAATAAAAGAACACGTATGTTTGCAGTTTGATTTAAGTTTTCCACTCTTTGTTAGGCGTTACGTGTTTTCGTCGAATCAGTGTTACGTTATGGTCTTCCTGTCAACTTTCAAGCCATGATACTACAGGTGAAAAAACTTTGTCGTTAAAATACAACACAGCTGACGTCGACATTTTATAAATGTCGACGTGAATGTGGACGTGTACCAGTTTTCTTTTACTTGACGAATAAAAGTTGTTTAAATGACGTCGACATTTTATCAACATAAATAGCGATGTACTTGGTTTTAAAATAACTACGTGGTGTTTAAATGACGTCGGCGTATTACCGACATAAATGTCGACGTGTGGCAGCCCTCTTTTACTCGTTTTTAAAATGACTACAAGAATAGACCATTTTGCTCAAAACAGTAAAAATTGATCTTTTTTGTACTTGTTTATTTTCAGCCAAATAAAGGAAAAAGTCGAAAACTTCGTGACACGTTGGATGGTTTGTATTCATACCTGGATGGTCAACAGTCTGATGAGAAAGGAGAGGTCTGTCTTTACTCATCGCAAAATATATTAGAAAAAGTAACGTTTCTCTTCCCCTTATAAGCAGGAGTAGCATGTTAGTGCAACAACACAATAGTTTTTTTAGCTGCAACCAAGCTAGATATTAATTACACGTCAATTGGTGCACACACTGTTTTGTGTCGTTTCCAGCTCAACATCAACTGATGTGTATTTTCATTAAGTGGACATCAACTGATGTGTTTTGTAGCTAAGTTCTCAACAGTGTTTTATCGTTGTATATTAAATATTTGTTTTTTTTTGTTTTAGCACGTCGACATACCTGGTGTCATGATGGCGCAACATGAATACTTCTCTTATGTTTACTTCAACATCAAAATGAATCTTCTCGATCGTTAGAAAAAAAATAGTGCACATTTTTATCACATCCTCTGAAATTTGTTATGGTGAATGTGTCCACCATTTTGCTGTGCGGGTATTTCAATATCTTAATTTTACTTCTTAACAAAAAAGCACGATTTAAATTCCCCTTGTAAGAATTATGTTTACTATGAAGATAAGTTTTCTATGAAAGAAAATTTTAATACATTGATAATTAAGAATCATTATTCATAACACAGCATAGAATTTTTTTTTAATTTTAAATTATTATTATTACAACAATTTCAAACTACTTTTATATATAAAAAATAAATTACTTGTTAAAAATTGTTATTTTTTACCCGAGTTAGTTGACAGTGGTATTGTGGGTGGGAAAGACATTCGACGCATTGTAGTTTACGCCGGAAATTTTTTTACGCCGTTGCAATTTATCGATAAAACGCATAAAACGAATTCTGGGTTAAATTTTGGACATTCATTATACTTGCAAATAAAATTTACAAGTATAATGAATGTGAAAAAGAAAATAATGTTCTGAAATAAACTTCGGAAGTTCTTAATAATTAATGTTACACATTATCGGGACCAAAAACATACAGACCCAACATAAACATCTGTCGCATATTGTTATCTTTGTTACAGATCATTCTTTCTATTTTTACGGAATCACATGAAATTCAACAGATAAGAAACGCCCTGTTATGAAATCGCCTTCGATGAAACGTTATCTGCATCGGTACCAGACCCTCAGCATTCCTGCTTTAGATAAGTCCTCCGGCTTTCTTACGAAAAACAAGATTCCATTTTTTGTCTTCAAAATTGAATTAAAATCTAGCTAATTTTGGAACTTGGATTTGCGAATGTCTGCATTGTTTGAGATCTCATTTTTGGGAACAATATAATGAAGTTCGTGAAATAAATGTTGACACCTTAACCCTTAACATTCACATTTTCAGCAGGATATCTGTTTAGTTAAGAGGTTGCTGAGCTAGGTCAGTTTTCGAAGCTTAGGTAGGAGACTTATTACATCTCACCCACCCCCTTCCCACAACACACAAGCCTAAATAATGGGACTTACTCTGAGTAACTATAATTTATAAGATGCAACCTAGATTCCAGTACTTTGCACTGACGGAAAGTCATTTTTGATTGCGCGTTTCACCTTATTCAGTTTGTTGTTTAAATTTCGAAACCAGAAAAGAAAATGAAAATCATTTAATCCACACTCAATAAGTAAATTACATTATCATATGCTGGTATCTTTTTGTACATAAAAAATATATTTCAAATACACTAAAACATTGTTTTGGCTCTTCTTTTCACTGTCCTCCACCGCTGTAACTGCAAAAATAATATTTTAACGCGCTCTCGTCTCGATTATTTGTCTCATTCACTCGATTCGAGTTGGTTACGAACAAAATCTTTATACGATATGCAGTCACCATAAGGCACCAGGCCAAGATTTGCTACATCATTACCAGATAGGTCCTTCGACGGAAATATACTCCATTTTCCTTTATCGCAATTAAAGATTGTTGGGGCGTCTTTTATCACGTGGCCTCTCTTGCAATCAACCATGCATAAACTTCTTCCATTTTCACCAAAACCGTAGCTGCATACCCACCGACCGTTCTTTGGAGATTCCGGAGGGCTACACTGTCTCGGTGTGCCTTGTATAAATGTTCCTGTTACTAGATAAAAAGAAGGAAGAAATAAAGTTTATCGACGCTCTGTGCCCTTGCCTCAATTCAAGTATTTTGGCACAGAAACATGATTTGTGGATTGTGGTGATTTCACTCCGTGAAGGAGAGAGAAGGAGAGATATTGTGACGTCTAATACTTTGAATGTGCAATAATAGTTTAAGTTTGATTTTATTAGTCATGGTTTGTAGCAACCATCATCACATACACTTTTCTCACTGTCACATGTTTAACATTTTGTCCAATTGGTAATTGCGTCAATGCGACGTTAAGCCAACCTCGTTCCTGGGGCGCAAATCTTAAAGACGGCGTAATACCGTCTCAAGGCAAAAGAACCTAGGAACCCGAATAGCTTTATGCCGTCTCAAACTGCGAGTCACCCATTAAGTACCTAAGAAGTACTTCACAAATGTGTTAACAAAAACATTAGGAAAGAATGCTAACCAGAGAAAATGCTAGGTCAAACTTACGCGACCATGGATCATAATCTTTATCCAATCGCCAGTCATCATTGGGAATATGTGACATTTCGACAAGTGTGACCAGATATCCTTGTAACAAAACCACAACACAAAATACGTTATAAAAAGGTGCCATCTTGTTTTTCTTGTAATCTATGAATATTTTTGAAGCAAATGAGATGTTATTAGAAGACTAGATAAAGCAGTCGAGAAGCTTAGCACAAATTAAAGTAAAGAAAACAACACTCGTTTTATAAACTTATTAAATAAAATTGATAATTTATTGGTACATAGAATTGGTATTTCCTGGAAGATCACAGATATAGTATGGAGCCATCTTTAGACCGCCATCTTTAAGCCGCCATCTTTCAGATTATTTATTGGAAGGAGGAGAATAACGTTCCATATTTCAATATCTATCTTTAGAATTTCGTAATCCACAACAACAGTGATCAATAAACCATTACTATCTCCTTCCCTCTGTGGCACATGAAAACATTTCAGAATTTTAAAAACATGTTTCAAATACATACAGAAAACTGTAATAAAAAAATAGAAAAATATAGAAACACGTGTTTCATATATATGTGTGTGAACATCCATTTCGTAGCTACAGCTACCATTTTGTTGTGACGCATGTCTACCAAGTTGAGGTCTTTTCTCTTTCTCGGCTTAACATATTTTAAATTCATATACCAAAGCATCACTTATTTATCGCTACTTAAAAGTTTATTTCTGAATATCACTACAGATATATGCACACGTCATGCTGAGCTCAACATATTACGCAGGAAAAAATAGCGGATCATTTTCCATATATCTTTCTTCTGGTCAAGATAAGAGTATCAAGTTTACAATAAAAATTAAGTTTGCGTAAACCCACCATAATTTTGTTCCGTAGAATGAAAGAATGTTGACGCAAGTACAGTCATGTTTAGCGTGGTCACACGTCCTGAATTACGCAATATTAAAAAGAATTCGTGCTAAAAAACCTATTCGGACATCGCTACCATTTTGAAAACAAAAAGTGTGTTGCTAAGTGACGTCTTACCAGTGTGTTTATTAGTCAGGGCCAGCTATATTTACAAAAAGACAGACGAGCACCAACCTCGTTCTTAGGATCTCTCTTATCAGTGTTTGATGATGTAAGTTTAACTGAAAAAACGAGACAGGGAGGTTCAGGACGAAGTATAAACGCTTTTACGAGAAAACAGGATGTGAGAGAAAGATAAACTCGAACCAGATGTTGTCAATTCCTACGTATTATTTTCGTCGACTCAAAAAATTGAAAGAAATCCGTTGATTAGAAGCACGTAATATTTCAGTGAAAAAAGATTTCGCTCGTATCGATATCATGGCGGGGTTATTTATAAAGACATATCTATATCACTTTATCGAAACGATGAAATAATTTGATCTCTTGCACGGCATAATTCTATTTTTATCATCTTTTTTCCTCTTAAAAAGATTTCCTAGGAAGGAGAGGTTGACATCTGTCTCTTATTCTCTTGTACGTGTGTACAGCTATACCATCTATGAATTTTACCTTAAATACACATTTTTTTATAAGATCGTCAAAATTTCAGCTGAGGCCGAATTTTTCACACCTTTTTAGTCTCGAATGTTTTTATTCTCGTTCTTCTAAAATAGTTGCGAACCTAAATTTAGTTTTAAATCTAATGCTGTTGAATTATATCTTATTGTAAAAAGATACAAAATATCGTGGAAAGGAAAAAAATGTTGTTTTTTTTTGTTACATTTTTTACTTGTCCTTCGTAATGTATCAAGGAATTCAGGCTGGATACGTTCTTAACATGTTCTTAATTTCGAGGAAAACATAAACTAGGTTCTTATAAAAACGGTGTGATATAATAAAATTAAAAAATCTCTTTGCCACATGGACTTACCAAGGACGTTATCAAAACATTTTAATGCAACCTTTTATTAACAGTTTAAATATTCGAGCTGTCAACATAATCAAAAATCATATTACCTTCACCCCTTCTTTCTTATAATTCAGATCTTATTCATTATCAGGAGGTAGTTAAACCACTGCTAAATATTTCCTAAAAACACCACAAAACCACATCAACACCACAAAACCACATCAACGCCACAAACCACTTCAACACCACAAAACCACATCAACACCACAAAACCACTTCAACACCACAAAATCACATCAACGCCACAAACCACTTCAACACCACAACACCACATCAACACCACAAAACCACATCAACACCACAAAACCACTTCAACACCACAAACCACATCAACGCCACAAACCACTTCAACACCACAAAACCACTTCAACACCACAAAACCACATCAACACCACAAAGCCACATCAACACCACAAGACCACATCAACACCACAAAACCACTTCAACACCACAAAACCACATCAACACCACAAAACCACATCAACACCACAAAACCACATCAACACCACAAAACCACTTCAACACCACAAAACCACATCAACGCCACAAACCACTTCAACACCACAAAACCACTTCAACACCACAAAACCACATCAACACCACAAAGCCACATCAACACCACAAAACCACATCAACACCACAAAACCACATCAACGCCACAAACCACTTCAACACCACAAAACCACATCAACATCACAAAATCACTTCAACACCACAAAACCACATCAACACAACAAAACCACATCAACACCACAAAACTACATCAACATCACAAAACCACATCAACACCACAAAACCACATCAACACAACAAAACCACAAAACCACATCAACACCACAAAACCACATCAACACCACATCAACATCACAAAATTACATCAACACCCCATCAACACCACAAAACCACATCAACACCACAAAATCACATCAACACCGTAGACTTGGCACAGGGTAACAACTACACGAACAGAACTAAAAGTCGGAGATACCACAACTTTTAGGGCTCACACTTGAGAAAAGCCTAACCTAGCAAAATAAGTTAAAACTGTAAATCTAAAAGTTTCAAAATCTATTCTTTATATAGTTAGACACCCTGAATAAACGATACTTAATGAAGTTTATAATTTTTTTTAATCACAAAATTTGTGGAAATATTGTTCGGGGTAGTCCATACATATGCGCGAGTTAAAAAAAGCTGAAATAGCTTTTTTATTATAAAACAAAATCACGCATGATAAACCTCTAATGCAATTTATAAAGTGTAGCATTATGAAAAAAATATCTTTTTTAAAAGCTTTTGCAACAACAAAATTAAATCTGCTTGCTGACTGTCTGTCAGGCAAAGATGATACCTGCGAGCATCAACAGTCGAATTCCGATGAATATTTTCACAGGTTAAAGAATAGTACATCCAAATTTTTTTACATTCTTCAAGTAAGTAAAATTATAATACAACTAGATCAATCGGTGTGTGCAACCCTCCATACAAACAACGTCAGTCGGTGTTTGACTTTATATCGGCATCTAATTACCAGACTTTGTCACAATTACGATTTTGATCAGAAATTTCCAAATTAAGCCCGCAACAATATTTCTTTTTACTTTTTCTTTTTTTGGCTTCATCAAATTTAGCGCACGCTAATTTTTTTTCATCGCTAAATTTTTTTCATCGCTAAATTAAATTAAACATTTATTTATCTTTTAAAAATTCTATTTTTGTTTATTTTCTTTCAAACATAACCGCGTGAGATCAAATCTGTTGTCACACGAAGAAAATTATCAAAAGAATTGGCTATAAAACAGTTTTGTAGACTGCCGATAAAATTTCAATTATATTTCTATTTTTTAGGTAAAAATTTCAAACAATCGTATCTATGGGAAAAAAATCTAGCTTCGCCAAATTAAATCTGCGCCAAAAGTCATTTTGACCAAATGAAATTTCCGTAACAAATTTTGCCCAAAACAAGATACAAGAAACAACACACACAAATTTAACATAAAAAAATTATTTATCCTATAAATAATATCTTATACTTTTAGTTTTTTCCCACAAACTTCTTCTTAGAAGCAAAAACATGATAACACTAGTTTTTTCTTTTGGGAATTTCCTGACTCACAAGATGTAGCGTTTTTATATATTTAACAGGTTGTAACAATACAATATAAATTATTCAACTTGACAACTGTAACTTTCATCTGTTAATATAACCACCTCAGATTTCAGTTATAGCGCGATTTCTCGCCTAAATGAAGTTTTTCGCAAATTTATATTTTTTTAAATCTGTTATGTTCCTCATAAACCTTTTATGATAGAGATACTCTTCTCTTCACCATCTGCTTCACAAGCAAAACTCGCATTAAAACTTACCATAACGGGTCACTTTACAGATTTTTACTTCCCAGTAAACAATAATTTTTGCAGAAACAGTGACTGCCGATGTTAAAAAAACGTTATATGAATGTTACGAATGGGAATCACCGCAATTTGCAACATTGTAGCAACTTTGCTCAACTTAGCAACAATTACACAGCGTCAAAGCGATTCAAACACAACATTTTAAATGTTGCTGTCACGCTGCAGCAGCAACATGGCAGATGATTGTTGTTCTCAAAAATAAAAACACATTTTTAAAAAAACTAACTTTTATTTGATTATAATTCTCTCTTTACAATGTTATATTTATTTACAATAAAAGTTCACTAATAAAATAAAGTCGAGGTAAGAAAAATATAGTATTAAATCAGTTTTATCGAATCTTATTATTTAGCTTCAAAAGTCTATTTATTTCGAAGATGTTACGTTCAACAGCTCATAAAAATGCTATAAGAAGTTCTAGCATTGTATTGAACATGTCCTAAGATTCTGGAAATGTCATTCATGACGGTCCTACGTTTTATGGCTTTATTATATCAAGAAAGCTAATGACACACGGAAAGTTGACATTAAAAACTCCGTTTAGATAAGATTTCACTTCATGAAGCCAAAAGTACAATAACATGGGTAAAAAAAACACGACACTTGTTATGCAGTGTTTACGAACAACAAAATGGCATCTAATAAATTGCTCACAGCACATGTCGTCTTCACATTCAACCTCGTCTTCACATTCAACCTCGTCTTCACATTCAACCTCGTCTTCACATTCAACTTCGTCTTCACATTCAACCTCGTCTTCACATTCAACCTCGTCTTCACATTCAACCTCGTCTCCACATTCAACCTCGTCTTCACATTTTCACATTCAACCTCGTCTTCACATTCAATCTTGTCTTTACATTCAACCTCGTCTTCACATTCAACCTCGTCTTCACATTCAATCTCGTCTTCACATTCAACCTCGTCTTCACATTCAATCTTGTCTTTACATTCAACCTCGTCTTCACATTCAATCTCGTCTTCACATTCAACCTCGTCTTCACATTCAATCTCGTCTTTACATTCAATCTCGTCTTCACTTTCAACCTCGTCTTCACATTCAACCTCGTCTTCACATTCAACCTCGTCTTCACATTCAATCTCGTCTTTACATTCAATCTCGTCTTCACTTTCAACCTCGTCTTCACATTCAACCTCGTCTTCACATTCAACCTCGTCTTCACATTCAATCTCGTCTTTACATTCAACCTCGTCTTCACATTCAACCTCGTCTTCACATTCAACCTCGTCTTCACATTCAACCTCGTCTTCACATTCAATCTTGTCTTTACATTCAACCTCGTCTTCACATTCAACCTCGTCTTCACATTCAATCTCGTCTTCACATTCAACCTCGTCTTCACATTCAATCTTGTCTTTACATTCAACCTCGTCTTCACATTCAATCTCGTCTTTACATTCAACCTCGTCTTCACATTCAATCTCGTCTTTACATTCAATCTCGTCTTCACTTTCAACCTCGTCTTCACATTCAACCTCGTCTTCACATTCAACCTCGTCTTCACATTCAATCTTGTCTTTACATTCAACCTCGTCTTCACATTCAATCTCGTCTTCACATTCAACCTCGTCTTCACATTCAATCTCGTCTTTACATTCAATCTCGTCTTCACTTTCAACCTCGTCTTCACATTCAACCTCGTCTTCACATTCAATCTCGTCTTCACATTCAATCTCGTCTTCACATTCAACCTCGTCTTTACATTCAACCTCGTCTTCACATTCAACCTCGTCTTTACATTCAACCTCGTCTTCACATTCAATCTCGTCTTCACTTTCAACCTCGTCTTCACATTCAACCTCGTCTTCACATTCAACCTCGTCTTTACATTCAACCTCGTCTTCACATTCAACCTCGTCTTCACATTCAACCTCGTTTTCACATTCAACCTCGTCTTTCAAAAGACACTAGCAATAACAAGTCAAAAATAAAAAAGTGAGTTTCATGTCACAAAGTAGCTTTGGACGTACACCATTATTTTGAACCAAAACAGACAGTGCATTTCAAAGTGAGAATTTGTGGCAAGAAAATGTGAAAGCAGTGCATGAAAAACAAATAAATCTCTATGTTTACTATCAAAATATGCGTTGTCAGCATTCGTGTAGTAAATAAATAAAAAAACATCAACATGGTTGCTAATATGGCGGAAAAGACGTGTTACAATATGGTAGAAGTGTGGCTAGTTCTGATATCGTCATTTGTTAAAGATATTATAAAAGCGTCTTGCGTCAACGTCGTTAAATGGGCAGCAAAATATAATATTGACATGCAGGAATTGATGAGAATGCCGATGGTGAAATATATCTTCATCTTTTTCCAAACAGGAGTAAGCTGTAAGTTCAAATATCTTGTGAAATAAAAGATTAACAAAACATTGAAAATATATTCCAATAATATAGAAAGCGACATTTTCTTTGCAAAATCCAGCATGTGATCTGACACAGAAAAATGATTCTCGCCTTTAATAGGTATTCTCTTTTGGACAGCATAAAATACGATAAATAGATTGGATACAGCAATACCCCATATTTCCAAAATTATGGATGTAATAACTATATTCATTCTGTTCGTCTTTGTTCGTGCAGTTATGCTCGTGTTAATTGAACAGTTGCACATCTTTCTTGCCATCCAAGCAAACATTTTGAGAATGTAAACACTGAACAACTTTTCAATAAAACTGATCACGGCATGAAGCAAACTCAGATATAGATACTGTGTTAAAGTATTGATATGAGCTTGGTATGAGCGATAAAATAATATACAAACAGCTTTCAATGATATGGATAAAGTAAACAGTTTATGATCCGGAACAATTTCAGCATATAATGTTATAATTCTTTCACAAAGGAAGGTACTCAGATATCCTAGACTTGGTACCACAGTAGCAACAATCAGTTTGGGTGTTGATGTGAGCTGTAGATACCATGGTATGAACACAAACAAATTAAGATATCCAACCGCAAATGCAAAAAGAAATTGTATACACAAAACCAGAAACAGTTTTACTCTTTCCCTTCTTCCAGAAGCTACTTTCGCAGCGGTGAATCTAGTCGTGAAAAACAGCATAAAGAGAAATACAACAAACTGAGGAGTACCAATTAGTTTATTTTTACCATAGATATTTGTCACTTGCGTTGTCAAACGGTAAATCACGTCAATGCAACTAGCTAACAAGTTATACAAGATAATAAAGCATCTACTGTTTCCGTCCAATTTTACTGAAAATAGAAAATTAATAGGAACCCAACACTGCAATAAAACATCCTTTAGACATTGACTATAGATGTGAATAATTGGATATTTAGGATACTGTTTGAACCACTTCCATGTTTCACAAAGTTCCATAAACATCACATCGAAGTAGACACAACCAGACGACACAGCGGCTACAAATAATCCACATATAAACGTAACCGAAAAACTCGTTTTACAAATTGTGACCAAACTTTCGTGTGAAGTAGATTGCGTTTGAATTAGGTTTTCTGAAAGACTATTTGGCTCTATTGTATCAGTTTCAACATCCTGCGAATCCATATTCACTTGATCTGAAACTAAGTAAACGTCTGATAAACAAAAAAAATGTTTAAATTGCATTATGCTCTAAAGTGAAAGTTCAAATTTTTTTTTAAATTTATCTTGCTGGTTACGTAATTAAATTTACTAAAAAAATATAACCTCACCATTCACAGAAAGAATAATATAGATTAACGTCACTACGACAGTATGTGATAAAATTCTCGTTACCAGGAGATTTTACAATGAAGACACTAAATGATCGAAATCTATTCAAAAAAGTAAATATCTCTTTAATAATAGCCGTAGTCTGTACGTGTGCGAAAAAAACATTGTGCTACGGAAACACGAAATATGCCATATATAAAGGACGGGCGACCCCGTGGGTTTTTTCATTCTGTCACGCAAAATGGTACCGCAAGTAACGAGACGCACGCAATGCGGTATAAAAATGACGGGCGAACCCGTGAATTTTTCCACCGGCCACCGACTAGTACATAAATAAAAATTGGCGCTTGAAATTTGTCTTAGTACGAATTTTAATGGTTTCAGTTACTGGTAGATACCAAATAAGAAAATGGCAAAAAAGGCGAAATGTTAAATTTGAAAAATTTGGGAAAATGAATTAATCACGTGTTAAATTTTCAAATACTTTATAGTGTGTAAGTTCTAACACTGATAACAACCAAAGTTATTATTGGCGTCACATAAGGAAAGACAGCATAGGCGTAAGTAAGCTGGGCGTAAGTAAAAATGGCGTGAGAGCATCAGGGCGTCAGGACGCAAGAATCGGGGCTATGTCAGATCTCACAGCGAGATTAAAAATGACTTCCAATTCTAGTGGTTATATTGGCGTTGTATAAAATTCTTCCACGTCGCACGAAATTATGCGTAATGTTGTTTTTCAGAACTTAAAAAAGGTTTAACTTCATTGCAAGGTTGAGGCATTTGTTATATGTGATAGTTGCCCAGTTGCGGATGTACCTTACTGGTAAGAAAAGGTTTACAAATGGCTGTTGATTTTTACAATGTAACAGTAAACACGAAAGCAGAAGTTGTGCAAACAGAAAAAGTCGATTCGTTTTCTTCACATTTCCTACTGTTGAAATAGATGCACCCATATGTGGTATAATATCGATTAAAAGGTTTTCGTAGAAATCTAAGGGATAGTTTCGAGAAATAGACACAATTTCTAGTCCTGGCCGATATTGGAACTGAAGATTTGAGATGATGGTGTCTTTTAAACCTCGTGTTAAGTTGTCATAAATCTTGGTACGAATGGTTTTTATCACATACAAATTAAAAATCAAGCCTCAAATGATGACTGCAGCTATATTTTTGAAGACGGCAGCCTTTTTGTTAAAACTCTAATTTTATTACTTGACTTATATTTTTGGCGATACTTGCTTGATTCTTTGAGTGATATTTTGTAGCAGTGATAACTACTGAAGAGACATTTATTTATTAAGGCACCGAGTAGACAAAAAGTTAAAAAAATAAATATACGTCTTTCAGATGTAGCATTTATTTTGTGCATTGTGGGTTGGAAAGATACTTTTTTGGTAGCCAAACGCACAAAAACATCAAAAAACCGAAAAAATAAATAAAAATTTGGTAAGGCGTAAATGGGCGTAATTATAAGTATTTGTAGCAAGGGCGTGAAGTTTTAAAAACTATGTATAATGTACGAACCTCAAATAAAGAACATTAACGAAGAAAATCACTAATATATCAATAAATTTGGAAAATATAAGACAGAGATTTTTAAAACTAGACGGGGCAAACCACCTACTTAATATGTTTTCAAAAAAATGTTTTTGGTCTTGTAGTCCAAAATAAGAAAAACTCAGCTACAGATAGTTTCAGGGTCATCATGGGTAATCGTTCTAATGTTATTGACGAAATAATATAAGAATTTGATATAAATATAAAAAAATGCGGAAATGTGAAATTTCAAAATTTATAACAATTTTTTTAAAAACAAAACTGAATACTAGGCTGTTCAGTCACGAGACTTTTTGCTGAGTTCGGAAATTCAGCATAAAACAAGCTCGCACACGGCAGTTCATTCGGTTCAAAACCGTCGAGTCACCCTCGTCCCCAGGGTTTTTTGCCTTTTCGATATGAGAGAAGACGACATAAAACCCTCGTGACTATCGAGTGAATAAAATCATAACATGAAATATTACAAAAAGTATGAGAAATGATATATCTTTTACCCTTGTCTTTTACTAAGAAGGAAAATAAGAGTCCCAATAAGAGAGATAAATAACATGTCCGCTAATTATCTCTCCGCTTTTTAAAGAGTCAATTATTAGAACTCGACTTGTTTTTGGCTGATTAGTGTGTCTGTTAACTATGGAGTGTCTGTTAACTATGGAGTCTTGTGACAGTAGTTAGGAACTGACAGTTTCTTTGCTATCCAGTTTCGTCTCTCTGTTATTTTTCGGACCACTGAACCTGCTTGCTTCTTTCTTAGCTAAAAAGAGAAGAAAGTCTGGAGACAAAGAGAAGAAAGTCTGGAGACAAATCCTCAAATAAATTCTCAAAACTAAAATGATTACCTTCTTCTTTTTACTTAGGAATATTCAGGTATTTATAGCTATCACCAGTAGTCCACCCCTCTCCCACCCCTTTCCCACCCCTCTCCCACCCCTCTCCCACCCCTCTCCCACCCCTCTCCCACCCCTCTCCCACCCCTCTCCCACCCCTCTCCCACCCCTCTCCCACCCCTCTCCCACCCCTCTCCCACCCCTACACCCCTCCCCTGCTTTTATCCCCCCCTCCTTTTCGCTAAATATATAAATAAATAAATTTAATATATTGTTTTCTTTTTTGTGATGTTTACAGTTTCGTGTGTGTAGAAGGTGGAGAAGTTTGAGTTGCGGTTTCTATGACGCACAAAGAACTACACGAGTTTTCAGAAACTGCTGATAAAATATCGCAGCAAAATATTCAAGTTAAAAATAACTCGTCACATTTACTGAATTGTGAATGAATTTTTAACCGCAGGATGTGAATGAATTAGAAATTTCATTGAAGATGAAGTTGAATATTCTTTTCAAGTTAGAAAGATAGAGGATACAGAAGAAGAAGGAATCAAGTGAGTAAAAAAATTATCTATTTGTACATTCTCAAGCAAAATTTGAAAATACAAACCAAGAAATAGTCTAAATTAGGAAATTCTCAGTTACCATGAGACTTTACGCTTATTTTGTGACGAATGCATTGTATATTAGTGGAGTATGTTGTGGGAAGAACTTCTATATCAAATAATTAGTTTTCTTCAATCTACAATACTTTCACTGGTACGATTAAAACAGAACTTTCTTCTTGTGATTAGCAAAGGGTTAGTATTCTCATAGAGGTATAAAAGAACTCCATGGTATTCTACGCCTACGGTTGTTATGGTATAGTGACAGCGCTGTCAACTTGTAACCTTAAGGTTGCAGGTTCGAGTCTCCACCCTGTTGCAACTTGAATGTAGTGTTGTCAGCTCATTTGGAACCATCTACTGCAATTGGCTTGTGTGACAGGCAAGCAAGTTAAAGCAATGCTATACGTATCTTTACCGGGTAAAGTAACTCAGTTACCGTCGAAGGGGTAGAAGAGCCAACTGTTAGAATGGAATCCCCAAAGACTTTAAAACTTCCCGTTACATACTTACTTTTCAAGGTGCTCAATTCTCCTTGCTTTTGTTTTGATTCGGAATTCAGAAGTGTGAACCCATACTCTAACATTTCAAAACTTTTCTTCGCTTTTCATTGCCGCGCAGTTTTTCCTTTAACTCATGGTGATGAAAATATTTCCTCAAACATCCGTCTTTCTTTACGCGAAACTATCCATATATTTCAATCGTTATATTCAAAATTATCCAAGCATATTGTTGTAGAGTTTGTTAAAAACCTAAATTACGATATGATATTTCATCTTTGTTTCCAGGGTTTCTTAAATAGGAATGTTATCACAAAACCATAAAGACGAAATGACCTGGGGACGAGATTGACGGAATTTAAAATTAGCGTGGCGTATTGTATTTCGCTATAACAATTTTTTATCGTTTTGTAACAATACACAATCACTACTCCTTATTCCGTGTAAAACGGGAATTTACCCGTTCACACAGGAATTTACCTGTTTTACATATATTTTGCATCATTATTTCGGGCATCCTTGTTCGCTGGTAAACATGAAATAATGTTGAGAATTGTGGTAGGGTTCCTAAAAAATCTAGGGTGAGACTACTCCATAACTAGTGGAAAAAGTTACGTATTTGCCCGTCAGCAAATAAATTGTCCTGCGAAGGACCCGGAATAAAGCTACGCGCCGCCATATTGAGCAAACAACATACCAGTATTACTATTATAGTGACGTGATGTACAAAGTGTGACGTAGCAGACATGCAATCAACAGCTTCGTTCTCAGCACATATATTGAACAACTTTGTTCCCAGAACATACAATGGTCAGTTTTTGAATGAATAGTCATAGATGGTCATTGGACATCGATGAAGAAAAGCCCTGAATCTTTTAACTTTTAATAAATATTTTCTTTCCAAAAATTGGGGATAAAGGTGAAGAGTGGCATCACCACCACATGAAAATAGTGGAGTAAAAAAAATTGTCTACAATATATGTATGAACAACTAGTGGTAAGACTGGAAATTCACGACAATTCACCCGTCGGGGAAATTCACGACAATTCACCCGTCGGGGAAATTCACGACAATTCACCCGTTGGGAAAATTCACGACGATTTACCCGTCGGGAAAAATCACGGGAAATCGCCCACCGTTACACGCACCTACCATCTTTAGCTCACAGACAGAAAGTCGAGTATTTTAATATAGGTACCAAACTGACCAGACTTCGACATACAAGTAATAATTAAATTCTAACGTTAAATGAAACTAGAACTCTACAACAATCCACGTTGGAAATATGTACGAAGGGCGAAAATGTGAGGACCCGTGTACCTGTGGATTCTTTCAAAAGCTAGAAACAAGCATCCCAATAATTATTATTGGTGATATCTTTTTAAGAAGACCGTGCGCATAAAAACTTTTTTTTATATCATTGTCACTTTTTTAAAAAAGTAGATCAACCACGTGAGTTTACCTAAATACTAAAGTGACTCACATACTTGCATAAATGATTGATCTTTCTATGAATTTATCCACTTCAGCGTTTGATCATGTTGACTTGTTAAATATTGACTGTTTTCATTTACAACGCAAATACAACTTCAATCCCAATTCTCTATTATCTCCATGGCAACCATGGTATAGTATTCAACCTGCCACGAAAATAGCTTTATGTCTCACTTGTATGACTGTAGAATTTCTCTAACACAAGGTGGTTGTATGTAAATGTCGATACCGGTAAAAAAATAAAAAACCTGGAAGTCACCAGAAGAAAGATTACAAATGACTTCATATATTTTCTTTTCTTGTTTACACAACGCTGTCATTTTCGTGACGTTTTACACGAAAATGTGATGTGAGGTGACGTCATATTTTAGTTTGTTTTTGTTTTACACAAAAGGAACAGATAAGTTAGATTATCTTTATGTCTCGTACTTATGTATCTTACATAACGCACAGAAAAATCATCTATCGAGATTTTAATCGAAGCCAAGCATCGCTATAGGGAGTGCTGTTCTGTCCGAGATAAAGAAAAGGGTTGACTTCAAGTATAATGCTCATATGACTTACATAAATGCTAACAGAATAAATTATTCAAAATGGTAGATATGATCGATGAAACATCGTCAATATTTTAACAGCATTCACCCTTACTTTGACACGAACTCAAAACCATCGCTCTCCCTAACATAGATAACCACACTCTCCTACTCAGAGAGTATTGCTAAATATCATATTTATTACACACTTTTCGACGTCTCATGTTCTTTCTCACGCTGCACTTTTAATACATTTCAATGTTTTCTTTTCAATAATAATCAACGCTAATGATATAGAATAAAGATTTTTCACTAGAAAGCGAAAATGTCTGATCAAAAACGTAGTTTTAATTACTGCCGGAGTTTTTTTCCTCCTTGAAATGTAATGGCTAAATAATCATCCAGTAAAAACACACACAGCGGAAGCGTCATATTCTTTTATTTGCTGAAAGATGTTTTTTTAAAACTATGTCACTTTCACAACATGAGAAAACAGATAAGGAAGCAGAAATATATCGAAAAGGTTTTGACTTTTTTCTTTGTGTACTGCCTCTCACTCTCATCTTAATTACAATAACAACGTGGAAGGAGGGCGAAACTCTTCTCCTCCGGATGAATGATCTTTCGGTAAACCGACGTTTGGGTTTAAGATGAAAGAAAAATCAATTTTGCATAACATATGAATCTACAATAGAAAACACCGGTATAGAAGATGTGTTCTCTTGTAAATTTTTTTTGAATTAAACTTTGACAATCACTGGAATTAAGCACTTAAGGAAACTAAACATATCAGGTGAGAGTTAACATGAAGTACCTACACTGTAGTTTTGAAGTTATTTTCTTCTTATCACCACGCCATCGGCTCAGCTGTGCCCTGCACGTTCCACAGAACTTATCTTCTTTGATCATATCTCATTTGATTCTTCTTTCGAGTTTGTAGGAGTTATCTCGACTGCGTTGCTACGAGTAATTCTTCGCCCTTTCTTCATTAACAAAAGATGTCTCAGCGATGAAAACAGTTAGCTCCACAAGCAGGAGAAAAATATGTTGTTGTTCATCGTGAATACACAACACAGCTTTTCGTTCACATTAGAAAGCAAATTAGTTTTGAAATAAAAATTTCAAGATTTGTCACTCTCCTCTTTTATATTTCACACTAATTATATTTCACACTAATTATATTTCACACTAATTATATTTCATTTTTGTTTTAGAAATGAGCTGATGAGGATTCAGGCGAATTTACCCAAATTTTGTATTGCATAGCATGGCAGTAAAGTTATTTCATCGAATCTATAAAGCAGTTAGTCGGAAAAACAAAGATAGCTACCGGCACAAGCAACTAAACGAGACAAAATACTACGTCGACGCTGGTCAGTATTTTATCGAACGTTGCGACTCGATTATCCGAGCAAACGATAACAGAAAAATAAAAAAAAATTCATCAAAATCAAATTTAAACAGGCTGAGTGGGATTAGTTTGAAATCGTATAATGAAATTGGACAGCAGAGAGCAAAAAGAAGGAATGCTATTTTCGAGTTGTCGGAAGATGAGCGAGTTGGGTTAAGCTTGGTCTTAAAGACACATATTCAAACTCGAAGATTACTCGATTATGGAATGTTATAACGGTAAAGAAATCCGTGTGTAAAGTTTTGAAGAGAATCGCTTGCCGTAGAATTGGCTCGTCATACGATGACTGCGATGAAGATTTCATTTATAATATTTATTATATACGATTTTGAAAAAAAGAATATTTAAAAGTATTGTGGACAACTTGGAATGGACTACAGTGTCTTTACGATCCGGGAAAAATATTTTCCTTACTAAAGAACAATGCAGTTGAATGATAAAAAAACAATTTAGTTTTTATTTTTATACTCGGTTAATGCAATATTTCTTTCTCATACAGTTTGTGAAATGTATTGGGTAAGTGAGTCGATGGCAGGAACCTCAACTCGTTTTATACATGATCACGGTCAGAGAAATACAACTTTGGACGCATACTTCTTGGCTTTACTGAGACAGAAATCTGGGCTAGAAGTTGGGTAATAAACGAAAGAGTGGTGAAAAGATAATTTGTTTTACATTTTTTTAAACAAAAAATATACATAAAAAAGAACAAATTTTTGTAAAATTTTTTAATTTATTATGTCGTGAAAAAAATTGTTTCGATGTTTATTAATTTTTTTTCTTCTGTGTACAAATGATTGCGTTGTAGTTGTGATGAAGATATCGCTTCGCTATCATGATTGGAGAGGACTGATTGATACAAAACCAAAGCTATGTATGCCTCTTGCATTTGTAGCATTATTTCATGTGATTTCATTGGTTCATAGCATCGTTGAGTGTGAGTTCATTGGTTCGTATCATCACTCAATGTGATTTCATTGGTTCGTATTATCACTCAATGTGATTTCATTGGTTCGTATCATCACTCAATGTGATTTCATTGGTTCGTATTATCACTCAATGTGATTTCATTGGTTCGTATCATTACTCGATGTGATTTTATTGGTTCGTAGCATCAGTTGATGTGATATCATTGGTGCAAAGCATCATTTGGTGTGATTTCATTGGTGCAAAGCGTCATTTGGTGTAATCTCATCGGTTCGGACAAGGAGTATTCGATGTAATTCCATTGGTTCGTAGCATCATTCGATGTGATTCCATTGGTTCGATTGTTTTCTTCTACTGCAATAACATCAGATTAATAACTCTGTGGGTATGAGAAATAACTTTGTGGAATTTATTTTTGCATTGTTTTAATGTGCCTATGTTGTGATGTGCCTATGTTGTGATGTGCCTATGTTGTGATGCGCCTATGTTGTGATGTGCCTATGTTGTGATGCGCCTATGTTGTGATGCGCCTATGTTGTGATGTGCCTATGTTGTGATGTGCCTATGTTGTGATGCGCCTATGTTGTGATGTGCCTATGTTGTGATGTGCCTATGTTGTGATGTGCCTATGTTGTGATGTGCCTATGTTGTGATGTGCCTATGTTGTGATGCGCCTATGTTGTGATGTGCCTATGTTGTGATGTGCCTATATTGTGAAGACTCTACTCTTCTTTAAAACAAAACTGTTACAAATATGTTGTGCAAAAAACGTAGTCTCCAAAAACAGGAGCATGAGGAATATATTGCAAGACAACTTATTTCCTAAGTCGTCTTTAAGTTCGTAAGACAGAATATAAATGTCCTGGGCATGAGGTTGATTGCAGGTCATCATTTCTCACAAGTTTTCGCGGTTATGCATGAGTAAGAGGCCAGATTCTGCACAGCGAAATAAAAGCTTTCTCTAGTAACCACATTTCATTCAATGTTAGCCAGATTAACAATAGAAACATGAGAGAAGAAACCACGAAAACGTATCAATAATATATCTCGACAAGGTTACCCACACTTTTCAGCTAATCATTCATCAACATTATTCTCCTTATATGGAAAAACACAGCTGTACATCACAAATGAAAGAGTTATTATAAAAGTTATTTTAAGTTTTGTAATCAACTAAATTTATATCATCACTGAAGGCTGCTTATTTTGAGTCGCTCTGCAAAGACATGATTTTGTAACTAATTTTAGATCTATTCAAAAACTCAAAGAAACATACTGTTTATTTTCAATAATTTTTTATAGAATTCAGGGATATAATTGAGATGGATGTGGGGGGGGGGGGGGGGGGGAGTTTCAGTAGTAACCCCTTACACGTGCCTTACAGAAAAAAAATAAGAGAGTGAGTTTTTATATTTGTGATAAAATTAATATATATCTCAAAAAGTAATTTTCATTCAATGAAAAAGCTTTATTAAGTATTTCTAAATAACTGTTTGCACATCCCTACTCCCTTTTATACGGGACCTGGGATAAGGTTTTCATGCGTTGTGAAGTTGTGAATAGCTTACTGAATGTTCTTTAAAAAAATGTTTTAAGTTCGAATCCGTAGGTTCGTGCCATAGAGAAATTACCGGATTATAATTTCAATGCACCAATGCAGAATATTTACATAATTACTAGTTTATATAAATATTTATATATATTATTCTTTTGCGTTGGTCAGTCATTTAAAAGCATTCTTCTGTAAACAACCTTTTGACAGCTGTTACTTAGCAACGTAACAGCTTCTTTCCAAGAATAAAACTCGTTTTCGCTGAAAGTCGTCGTTGGAAACTTTTATTATCTTTAGCAGTGTTTCAGTGTTATTTCATATCTTGAGAAGTAAACATATAAGCTTGTATTTGGTAGACTGATGATGGCTAAAATGCGGTAAGAAAGAATGATAATTTTTTATTGGTTACCAATAAGGCTTGAAATTTTTTGAAGTGGGAAATATTGAATCTTCTTGTGGATGTTTACTCACAAAAAATTATCTCTACTTTCAATAGTTGATTAATGTAATAATTTCGTATTTCTAAAAATGATTTTTGGCGAAAAATAAAAGGAATCTCGAAACCTCTTGCTAATTGTACAATTACTGTAGACTTTTACCAACATGTAATTCAAATTTTGTTGTATGCAGTAGACATAAAAACAACAACTTGCGTATGGAAAAAACGTTGAGAACAAAAACCAGGAACAAGGACTTTTTTATACAGTCTTCGAATTTCGAGGTTACGCATAAAGTTCCACAATATCGAAATTATACTTAAGTTATAAAACGGCAGAGTTGCTATAAGTGTTCGCTACAGATGTTCCTCCAAAATTAGAAAAAAAAACAAAAAAAAACTTGCTTAGTGGTGTTGGGGCGTGGTAAAATCGATTGTAAAGTGTATCATGCGGATTGTTTAAGGAGTAGAAGCAGCCTAAAAACAATACATATTGTAAATATGCTATCTTTCACTCAAAAAAATAAATCAGAATTTAGAATTTATTGTTAAATTTTCAAGTAGCAATATAACATGCGACGTCGAGTAGGATGGTGCCGCAGTAATCATGCAGTAATATAATCGTTAGAGATTTGGATTTTTAGGAGAAAAGAAGTAGATGAGAATCTTCAGTACACAGAAGATTCTGAACACGTGGAAGAAAACCCTGAACAAGTGGGAGAACATTCTGAACAGGCGGGAGAAAATTCTGAACAGGCGGAAGAAAATAACCGACATGCTGACGAAAGTACAAACTGCTCCAGTGCTGTTGCTTTTGTACTAGTCGTATTCCTGGTCAGTGTGTCTTTTTTGTGTTTATGTTTGCAACACACAAGAGAAGACGAATGGAGTTTCGTCATCATATACAATCCATTAATTGTGTACATGGGTGTGTCTCTACTCGGCATTACTGCTTGCCACGTAAGTAAAAGCACATTTATAAACGAAGGTGATAACTCCAGAAGACCCCACGCGCAGCAGACGTTGAAATATTTACTAGCTCTCGGCTACTTGTTTGCTGCGGGCAACTTTCTCATTGACTCGTTTGGTTATACGATGACTTTGTTTTGTTCTAATAATCGAGATTTATTTGAGTACTGCACATTATCACTTTATCATCTGGTACGTCTACTTTTTGTGGCAGGGCAGCTGATTTTCTTACAGACATTTATCACTGATCGTATCATAGCTAATTTTAACAAGATGCGTTTCTTAATCGCTTTTCTGATTGCTACAAATATAACGGCCTGGATGACTATCTTCTTTCAATTTGGCATTCTACAAGGTGGATTTCATGGACAATCTAACATCAAGGAATACGAAAAATTACATTGCAATAGTAGCATATTTCAAATTGCTAGTGAAGTTGAGAAATATTCCGACCCGTTCATATTAGAGTATAGCCTCCTGGCAATAACATTGCTTCTCAACATTTACCCGCGCCAAACAGTAGAACAAACTAAGCGTGAGTACGAACCCTGGGTAATTATGTGCGAAGACAAAAGAAAATCAAAGATTTTTTTTAAGAAACACGAAGAATATTCAAGTACCCCGGGTTTACTTGCAGGTATATTGATCGGTCTTCCAGTTGTTGCTGCATATATTTTTACTATAGAGAAGGGTCCACATTATGTTTATGACGTAATGTTTAATTACACAATACAAGGCATCAACCATGTCATCGTTATCGTTATATCGATCTTGGCGTGGAAGGAGTGCTTGAAATACCAAAAACCAGATCCTGATTCACACATAAACAAAGCAGATTATAAAGTGTTACTTGGAACAGCTCTTTTGGGGTTCGGTATTTACCACTTACTCATCATATATTCAGCAGTTTATTTCTTTGCAAAAAGTGCAAATTTAGGTGATAAAGAATACAATGAGGAAAGTAAACTTACTGACGTATTTATGTTGATTCACAGTCTCATAAATCTTATCTCTCCGATTCTACAGGCGTTTATTATTTTCAAATTGCACGGATATAAAAAAGAAAGATGTTCTGATCATGCAAAGGAAATTCCAGGATGTGAATGCTCGCCAGAAAGAAGGTATTCAGCTGCACTTCTTAGACAGTACCTTCTAGCACTTGTTATGATCAATACCATGTTTTGGGTGTCAGGATCGTTTTTAGACATGAAGGCATCCCCTGGGGCCAATTATCTGATCACGTACAAAGTTGTTGATAAACAAACACATTCCATGTTATGGTTCCTGGTAATTACATTTTCGAGTCCTGTATCGACTTTTTATCGCATACATGCAGCCGCCATGTTGTTTAACATCTGGTCGAAATTTAACGAATCTCCTGAGTTCATAGAAATAGAACAGGACTTTCCCCTACTACACGTGTAATTTTACGCTCTGTGCAAAAACGTTATTTCTAGACAATAACTATCCTATCACAGAAACGTTGTAAATTAAGTTAGCCAGCGGAAACATTGGGTCATCAATACTTAAAATTAATCACTTTTTCCCCGACTAAATCTGGAATTACATCTCTCACAGTAGCCAGGAGACAAAGCATAATGTTTCTTAACACTAGGAAATCGGAATTGGGAAAAATTATGCTGGGTCTCAAACGATTTTTGATTGGTTAATTCTATTGTTCTTTGCTCACGTGGTCAATATCAGGAAATCTTTTGTTTTGAGCGTAAATGACCCCGCTCACCGGAACAAAGATAATTAATTTTTGAATTATTTAAGAGGGTAAGACGAGACCACGCCGACTTAGTTCTGATTGGATGATTGTAATTCGGGTTCTGCTTTGAGGTGGATTTGAATTTTAGGGATTTGCTCTGACATTAGTTTGCGTCTAAGCTACTCCCACAGCAATAATTTAAAAACTTCTTATTTTAATTTCCAAACAGAAACACGGAAATTGTCGGTAATTTTAACGACACTATTTCTACGACAATCTTGTATATATTGTACAATTGTTATTTCACCACTAAAATATATCAGCTCTGCTTAGCCTGAAAGGAATTGTAATTTTGACGGTGAAAAATTTATCCAATCAGGAAGTAAAGTATACAATGAAATGAAATAGTTTCAGTAAATATTTCACTCCGTACATGTATTTAATGTTGCCTCAACAGAATTTTCAAGCTGGATGATTTTATGAATAACTTGTTTGTGCAGTGTTCATGTCATTGTCGACCCCAGAGCTCTTTGAGATAAACTCGTAAGTACTTTCGAGTTTATTTCAAAAAGCTCTGGGTACGAGAAGGTGTGTATGTATTATAACACATTCTCAGAGTAAAGTTAATTTCTTGTGTGGTAAAAACAAACAATTGTCTCCCGCCCGATTTGATTTCCGCCAGCGAAGGCGGAATCTTTAAAATCGCCTGAGGAGATAGATAGATAGAGAGATAGATGGAGACAGCGCAGCTAGGCTGGACGCCCGAAACTAATCCAGGCTAAAGCCTAAATCCTCGTTTTGACAGATTTTTTTCTGAGAACGAGGCTAAAATGAGTTTTAAGCCAATAAGAATCCTAACAGTGCAACAAATTGTTTTATTATCCAATGAATAATACTTTATTTTAAAGTTTATATGCGATCAAAAGTTAAAGCTCGTGCAGTGTAGCATAATGAAGATCGTCTTATAATGCGCCATCTTTGATGTTACTAACGTTTCCCTTTAATAATTACGTCATTTCCTTCTGTACTACAATTTTGCAAGCACGTAACTAAAGCTATATTCAGCAGAACTAATTAATTATTCATGAATTTTAATTTAAAGAGGAATTGTTGAGGCTGAATATTTTTGGTGAAAGATAATGTATTATAGCTATAAAATCGTGACAAGTGTGTTATAAAAGAAAAAATAAGAATATGTAGTCTGCAAATAACCTTTCGTAACTGGCCGTTGTTCTTATTTTGTTTTTATTGTTCATCAATTTTCAGGTTTATTATTTTTCTTTTAAAATTGTTCTTATAGAGAAATGAAGTTTATGTAAGTTAAGTTAGCTATGATTTACAGTTACAATAATAATCAAAAATTGAATTTTAAAATTTTAGAATATTCAATGATTTTGTTCCCCCATATTACTCAGTCCTCTTCAAAGTTCAGTACTTTTTCAGATTATTGCTAATGGCGGAAATCTTTAAGCCGCAGGGCTTCTTGTCTCATTTAGTTATGCGCTGTAATAATTTCTTTATGCAGTAACTTCATTGTGATGATGCGATAACTATATTATGATGATGCGGTCCCTCGATGTAATAAAGTTGTGTTGTAAGTTTCAAGTTCTAAGGATAATCCTAGCAAAAGTTATTATATTTCCCCGATTATAAGAATTTTATAGAGATTTTTAGAGGTAGTTTCGAGTAATAGCCAATGTCTAAAGCTCTGAGAGGTACGAGACATAAATATCTAGCATACACGGGCCCAATAGCAAAAAAAAGACCGTGTTAAGAGGTTATTCAAATCAAATACCAATCAATCTGTTCTAATTTTTGCAAGGACGGTCATTACGTGCTTTTAATTTTTTTTTAAAATTACTATGATGGAGAGCTACGTCGAAAAAAGCCTGTCTGTCTCTGTCTGCTGTTGCACATGCTCCCCGGTTTCTATCACTATTTCTTGTTTGCATTTCTGGATATGGAATTGTAAAAAATTAAAGCACGTTAAAAAACACGAAGGCACGAAGGCACGCAAGGCACGTAATTTAGCAGACTCTAAAAGAAGAAATTTGAAGTAGAGTTGGGTATAATTTCATGGTTTATATTCAACGTAGAGTTTACCACGTATTTATTTGTCATCAATTTCAAAAATCTCCATGGCAGGCGTCTGCAAAGAGCGCATCCCTTCTTCTAAGTTAGTAATGTAACAGTAACATCACAAAGAGAAAAAGTTTTGGAGAAGAACAAAGATGATAGAAGGAAATATAACAAAATATAACAGACCTAAAAAATATGTACACACTATGGTTTGGTAACAGACGCAAATCTTCAAAAAAACAACAAAAATAAAAAGGAAGACAAATAAATACTAAAAAATAAAGGACAACAAATTTCCGCAGAATCTTCGTTTATTTCTCATTATTTTTTATTTAAAATTAACAAGATCACAAATGTACATAAAGATGGGTTGGCGACAGAATCAACCGAAAAGAGCTATCGCAACGAGCGTTCAACAATATCGCAACGAGCGTTTAACAATATCGCAACGACCGTTCAAAAATATCGTAACGACCGTTCAACAATATCGCAACGAGCGTTCAACAATATCGTCAACTCGTTGGTGTATTTATTACTAACAACTAACTGTTACAAAATGGGGTTTAAAGAACGAAGATAATTCTTTGCTCTGTGTGTTTAGAAAAACTATGAAATTACGCAAAGTAAAAGTAAAACTAAATTCATGTTTCCACTAGTACGTTTGTATGCCACAAAAAATTTTGGTGCACGGAAAGATATTCATGTTTCCACTAGTACGTTTGTATGCCACAAAAAATTTTGGTGCACGGAAAGATATTCATGTTTCCACTAGTACGTTTGTATGCCACAAAAAATTTTGGTGCACGGAAAGATATTCATGTTTCCACTAGTACGTTTGTATGCCACAAAAAATTTTGGTGCACGGAAAGATATTCATGTTTCCACTAGTACGTTTGTATGCCACAAAAAATTTTGGTGCACGGAAAGATATTCATATGTATAAAAAAACAAACATAATACAAAATAGGATTATTTTCTAATAATTGTTACTGCATAGTTTCAGCTACATGTCTCAATTCACGTTCGTTCGTACTTAGCTTCGAGACCAGCAATTGTTGTACGTTTCGGTATGTCTCCCTTTCGCCACAAAATAATTTCCTAGAGAGAAAGACAATAGCATCGGTCAACAAAACAAGATGACAGAAAAATGAACTATTGGGAATTTCCCCAATTGTGCCTTTTAGGTCATTCCCCAAACCTAGGTTTTTTGCCATTCCCCAAACGTAGCGTTTAGGTCATTTCCACAAATAGCTTTTAGGTCATTCCCCAAACCTAGGTTTTTGGCCATTCCCCAAACCTAGGTTTTTGGCCATTCCCCAAACGTAGCTTTTAGGGCATTTCCACAAATAGCTTTTAGTTCATTTCCCAAACGTAGGTTTTACACCACTCCTTAAATGAAGCTTTCAGTCCATCGCCGTAACAATGAGATCCTATTTGCTAAAAATGTATTCATCAACAAAGGAGATTTTAAAGTACTGACTTGTTGCTTGAAATATCTTCGCTCTTCTTCGTCGATGAGAACCAGATTGAGAAAGTAACGTGTTGAAAACTTTTTATTTATATCCTTCATTGTCGGCGTCAGTTCATATCCAGATAAAAACAAACGAATGGGAATCGATTCACCTGAATACAAAGTTACACGTCTGTTAAGAGCATACAGTAAACTCTTCTTAAAATATTGAAGAGAAAAAAAAGTATATATCATATCGAGAGTTCGATATGATATATACCGGATAGATTTTCAAGAATAACAATTACCGAGCAATTCGTTCCAGTAACTTGCTGGCCCTTATTACGCAGGTACTAATCCCACACCGGATCAGTTTACGCCAATACTTATCCCAAACCGGACCATTTTAGGCCAGTACTAATCCCACACCGGATCATTTTACACCACCGGATGTACAATAAAAAAGTTTGAAATTATAACTCTTACCTCTAACAGGTGCACCATCCATAATTTCATACTTAGCAATGGTTTCATTCTCAGTATATGTGTTCGGCCCTGCAGAATAAAAAAATATATAGAAACCTCTTAAAAACCTTGAAGCTTTGTGCATCCTCAACATGGAGTCATCCGATCATTTTACGGTTGAGAATGAATAACTGCACGTACGGATACGTATTTATATTTATACATATTTATGTGGTGGTTGAAGCGCTTCTAAAGGTAGGTTTCCATACGACTACATTTTCCGCTCGAGCGGAAAAAGCTCGAGAGGGCTTTTCCCACAAGCATGCGCAATGAAGTAGAATGACCGCTGACTCGACGTAAAAAGATGCTCCCGAGCTTTTCTCAAAAAGTTGAACTCATTCAACTTTTTCAGCGCGTATTTTTTCTGTCGAGCTTTTTAACCAATGAAGTTCAAGAAAATGTAAACAATTGCGCAATCCATTTTATTCAAGAAAAATATTAGAAAAAACAACAATTTCTTCTGTACTTCACAAATTCACAAAATAAAAACACCTTTCAGAAAAGTGTTAAGTACAGCAGAGAGACCTGTTAGCATTGAATTTGTGAACAAAAGTTATGGATTCATAAATTCTTTTCAAATCTTCCTAACAACCACAAAAATCAACTGCTTGTTGGGGCATTGGTAGTTAAATTCGTAAACTAACAATAAATAATAACTTTCCCCTTTTTCATGAAAACGTTTTCTCATATTTCTTAGTTGTTGTTTCCTGTTACGTCTTTTTTTAATTCGCTGCCATAAAAAACAATGTTGTTATTATTTTTAAATTTCGTAGCCAAAGGTTTTTTCTGTTTACGGCAGCCATTTTATTCTGAACATCTTTTCTCTCAAGCGGGAAATTGATTTCCATTAAGTTCAAACTCAAGAGAAAAATGCTCCCGAGCTTTCTACGCTCGAGCGGAAAATGCAGTCGTATGGAAACCTACCTTTAGGGCAGATTTGTGACCGCAAGTTCTGACAGACAAAGTGATTGAAAGATCCCTCTCTTTCTACACACACATAATTGCCAACACTTAAAATTAGGAAAACACATTAGAAAAAACACTAAGATAAGATTTAATAAAAAAGTAAAATGCATGACGATGAAATGGACAAACTTGCGATGCCTATGATATAGTTATCATAGCAATGGTAACATAAAACAGACTGAGTCCTGATGTACAATATTAGATTCAGCGCTAAATGCTATTAAACTAACTGGTGCTGGTTTTGATTCAGGACCTAGGTTTCCAACTGAAAATTCGCGAACATTGACTCTACAGAAGTATTTACCTGTTCCTGCAATCTCCCTCTTAATAATAGCCAGTTCCATATGACGAATTTTAATACGAACAAGCAGGAAGTAGATCTTGCCCACTATCACGTCTTTTAAATGATATCTAGAAAAAAATAGATGTTAGGGAGTATTAAATTGTAAAAAAAAGAATGTGTTATTTGTGATGTGGCAAACCATATTTCTCCCGAGTATTTTCCAGCTCTTTAAAGAATAATCATGCAGGAAATAAAAATTGTGTTTGTGGAACCACTTATCTGTAGAATAAGCTTCAAGAATTATGGTGCTGAGAGTGTAACAAAACAATTTCTTTTGAAGCGAGGAATATCTTCAAAAATGTCACTTTTTTAAGAAAATTGAACTGAGATATTAAAACTGTTCTTTATAATCACATCATTGTGAACAATCATCAGGAGACACCAATAAAGAACAAACAAAACATTCACAAAACTTACTTTGATTTATTGTATTCGAACTCTATGTGTAAACAATCTTCTATTCCCACTTCCATTTTAATACTACAACAAATCAAACAAAAAGAAGTTGGAACTTGGAAGGAAAGAGGTTGGACAGGCCTACTTATATCAGTTTGTCAAATTTTTCTAACAATTTCTTTAATCCTACATTTCACATTGGCTGGCTTACAATCCCTCACCAAGATATTGAGAAAATTAGCAAAAAGCACCAACTTGCCAATTCGCAAAAGGAATAAACTTACGAAGTGATACTTTTACAGATACATACGCTTAGATAAGCAGCCTATAAATTGCGATAGTTGAACTCTTTCTAATGCATCTGCTTAATAATCATGAAGGCCCACTAAAGTCCCAACAATTACCATAAGAGTTTGTATCTAACCAAAGAGTACGGTGTAAACATTGACAAAAGGAATTTGACAAGTTAAAATTATGTGAACCAAGAAGTAGCCTATATAATTACTTGTGAGGACGAAATTCGAAGTTTGCTATTTGTTTCAATATATTTTGAAATATACATGTATATTATGTAAATATAATATTTCCTAACCATGGTTATAATTCTCGTTAGACAATTCTCATCAAGAAAGAAAAAAGCTGAAACACTGACCTATTGTTCATTTCTGGATATGTGGACAGTGTATGGACAGCTATATCCAATTCTTTCGTGACGTCTGCAAGGCGACGTACAATTGTGACTTTAAGGAAATACCTAAATAAATATATTGAATGAAATCTTGGTTACAACTAATTTTTTAAAAAAAATTATTAACAATACCCAAGTTTGTCTGCAGAGCTTGTAATCTAAAAATTTATTAGTAAGTAAGGCACGTGACAAGCTGGTACAAACACGTTTCAAGCTGGTACAAACATGTTTCAAGCTGGGACTATTACATTTCAAGGTAGGACAAACATGTTTCAAGCTGGAACAAACACGTTCCAAGCTCAGAAAAACAAAACAGTCACCTCAATCTAACATTTTGTCCTGTGTATGATTCATACGGCTTTTCAACATTGACAAATTCGAACTTGTAAGAACCATTTGTTGTCATTTCACCAGGCTTGACTAACTCTTTGACTAATGATGTGAATTCATGATGGTTGCCACGATCGTAGAAAAGCTCTAAAAAATGTAAAAGATGTGAAATAAGTGCGAAATTCATCATAATTATTTTCCATCTGTAGGTGAAAACGGGACATAGTAGTGTTACCTATTTGTCCAATAAATTCAACTTTTATTCCTTGATGTTCCAACTTTTTGCCGGGATTTTTTAGATTCACATTTACCTAGAAAAAAAAGGTAAAAATCTACTTTAAAAATGAACTGAAGAAAAAAACTATAAGCTAATCACTGATTACATATAGGTGCGTAAGGAGAATTTCCAAAAGTGGAAATGGTTAAAAACAAAAATATAAAATTACAAATTTAAAAAATTATCTAGACACATTTTGTGCGTGACATCATCAGTTGCAACAATACATTGTTTGTTGTTGTTGCTCTGTTTTCCATAACAGAATAAATTATCACTTGTTTAAGGAATTTAAATGTAAACGGATAATGACTGGTTTTGATGTTACACTATGAAATACAAAGTCAAAAGTCATAAGACCAAGCTTGCGTGCTACCTCAAATTTTGTAACATACTGTTGATTTGAAAATCAACTTAACTTTTATTTCATGTCACGTTGAACAAATGCAGCCTTTCTAATTTATGTCAGAAGCAGTTATGTAAATAACATCACATCAGAAAAAATTGCGGAATGAAAAAAAAATGAATTAGAACGGCTGAAAAAAATAAAATGTTGTTTAACTTTTTCCATGCATTGATTCTGTACTATTAAAGAATATTGGTAAATTGTTTAATTTAAGTTTAATTCTGACGCTGACACAAAACATCTTTGGGGTTCAAAAAACTTAAAAATTTTAAAGCTACAATCACGTACTGTTCCTGCTACAGTTTCTCCATCATAATAAAGATGGAATTTTTCTCGTCTACCATCTTCTGTCTTTAACTCCACTTGCTTTCTGCTTTCAGAGTTTGCTAATACAATTGAAACTTCTGCAGACTGTCCAAAACCAAAAAAACTCTAAAACAGAAGTAAGATGTACTCAACAAACAGAACAAAACGTGACACCATACTACATATATATGTACATTATTTCGTTTTTTATATTAGTTTATCTTCTGGTAAGCATTTCACACTCAAAAAGTTGATGCGGTATGCATTATGTTGATGATAAAATGCAGATGTGCAACACTTGCTGTAACTTAAAAATACCTATCTGTGCTTACTGCGTGTTGTTTTATATTCAATTTATTTAACATTACAGATAACTTTGATCTGCCATTGTTATTAATGAGTATAAAAACTTTATGACACCAAAATATGCAACAAAGAATGTGTAGCAATGTAGAACAAGTTAAGATTAAAGATGGCTAATCATAATGTTACTATGTGTTTAGAGATCAAATTACAAAGAAAGAGGTCATTAGATTATCTTGAAACACACTATGTGCTTAAAAAAGTTTTAAACACCAAGAAGTACAATACCAAATCCAGACATTGTGATTTCATTCACAAATAAACGCAATAAGAAATCATGTAATTCATACTAACCATTCTGAAATTGTAAATTAAAACTGTTGAGATAGAGATTACATGTGTTTAGCTTGCTATGAAGAAAATATATATTATGTATACATTGATAGGAATCATACAGAATATATACATGTTTCAACAAGTAAGACAAGTAAGAAATCACAGCACACCAAACTGATAGTTTTTATTTTAACCAATAATTCACATGCTAGCAAGTTTTCTGACAAACAGTCCTGCAGCTTTATATGACTTATAAGATTTATATGACTGCAGTAAATTTGAATTTCAAGAAAATGACTGCAAAGTGCAACAACTCAATTTATCGTGAATTATTTTGTCTGAGGCTAACTTTAGTTTGGAATTAATTCAGCTTTTTCTCAATGTCTAAATTTCGCTAAAGGAATGACAATATCAGAGTTTCATGACACTGTGTTATATAACTTAAATTTAGACACTATGTAAGAATAATTTCATAGGAACGTGCGTGTAGAGCGTTTTATTAGTTGTGATCATACCGTAAGAAAATATTTTAGCATGCTACAGGTTGTATAAGCAGGCTACAGAAAGTTAGAAGAATTTAGGTTTTATTGGCATTTGAAAGCAAGCATTAAAAATCAGAGGGGTGGATAGTTTCTGAAATTGGCAGGGGAAAAGCAATGGAGAGTAACCAATTGATGGTCATGTTACGCAGCATGGAATTAGGTTAAAAAAACACTGCAATATAAACAGATGGCATTTTAGGTAATTTTGACTGGGATTTTGGTGAACTCAACCTTTAAATTTTGCTTCGGCAATGAGCAATTGCTGAAGCAATTATAAAGGATTCATTTTGACAAAAGAATTGCTCAAGCTTAAACTCATTTCGCACTGTAACATTATTCCATAATTCTGTAATTTTTTCACAAACGAAGATCACCCTACTCAATTATAAAGAACACAAACACATTAATTGACGATTTAATACAAATGATGTAACACATGTCACAAATACAAATGATATAACATATGTCACAAAACAGAAAGTGGTATACTCCAATGCCCTGTTTCTGCAGCAAAGAAAGCATAACGGCTGAAAGTGATTGTTATTGTGATATATATCCAGTTGAGGGAAGATTACAGTGGCTCGTCGTGTAAAATATGTTCAACATTTTCATTATAAAAAAATTCACTTTATCATTATAAAAAAAATCATTTTATTGACAATTTAAACCATTTGGTATTATCATCATTTTTTGACAAAGTACAAAACCCTTTTTCTTCCCAAGATGCTGTTCCTCAGCTAAAGCATGATACACAAGGTTTTTGATAGCAAAACAGTGGCAAGGCTCTGGAAACAAAGTGAAGTGCTTTTTATATTTGTGTATGTGTGTACTTGAGTACAAGGACCTTGTATTGCGCTCTAGATTCCATCAGCGAGCTAACCGTAGTGGCGCCGTAGATTAGCGGTTATAGCTCTCGTACTCTGTGTGGGAGACCGGGGTTCGATTCCTCTTGACGGCGATTCAACATGGGTGAGTGAATGTTACCATAGCCCAGGGTTAACCCAAGCCATGTGAGGGAAATTGGGGAGATGGCTCACTGTGTGGGCCGTTGGATGTTGCCGGGAGTTGTCTAGTAGAGCGCGGGGTCCTAATTGGGTCTGTGTAGCTCAAAATGAGCATTAAATACTCTAGGACTCTCCATCTAAGCCATGGCCCGTCCTGGATATAATAGACAGGGTATATCCCTCGATATTTGTGAGGCTAGCCATGTAAAATATGCACATCCATCTATCTATCTACCACACAATAAACAGACAAATGATATGTAGCTATAGCTAACTATAGCTATAATTACTTGTTCTCTTCCACTACCTGATCACATAAATTATGGTTTGGAGGGCAGCATCCATACTCAAACTGCCACAAGAAACTCAAATTGGCGTTTGTGGGTGGGTTTTCAAGTTTGACATTTATTAGTGGCGCCGTAGATTAGTGGTTATAGCTCTCGTACTCTGTGTAGGAGACCGGAGTTCGATTCCTCTTGACGGCGATTCAACATGGGCAAGTGAATGTTACCATAGCCCCGGGTTAACCCACGCCATGTGAGGGAAATTGGGGAGATGGCACACTGTGTGGGCCGTTGGATGTTGCCGGGAGTTGTCTAGTAGAGCGCGGGTCCTAATTGGGTCTGCGTAGCTCAAAATGAGCATTAAATACTCTAGGACTCTCCGTCTAAGCCATGACATGGCCCCTCCTGGAAAGAGGGTGCTGATAAGCCGCAAACGCCCACATATATAAGGGCGAGTCCGGGTGACTTTTCAAATTAAATTGGCGGTTGTCGTCCGAAACCGCCCACACTTTCCCGAACTCGCCCGGAACATTCCCGAAATGCAATTCCTTGTAACATAACATGCGGACGATAGTTGGAAGAAGGCGCTTGAAGAACTTCGCTACCACATAGTAAGTTTATTTTAATTTTTATAGTTTTTTGAATCATTAATGTCTGTTTTTCTATTCTTTTCAAGGCATTATTCGGGTCTATGCGGGGTTTTTCGGGCAAATACTCAAATTTTTTCAAAACGCCGAACTCGCCCGAAAACGCCCGCACTTTTTACGGCGTATGCGGCTTATCAGCACCCTCGTCTCCTGGAAATAATAGACAGGGTATATAGTATAGTATAGTAAATAAGAGACTGCCAACAAAGTTGAGTTGTAACAGCTACCATGAATGCTTTTGTTTTGCAGTTACCATGCATTGAATTTCCTGGCGTGGGTGGGTGGGTTTAAAAAAACAAACGTCAAATTAAATCAATAATAAATATAATGAAATTTTGCTATATGTCTGTAGATAGATAGAACAGAATCTAGCTCTATATAACTAACATTTCAGGAGTAAAGTTTTATAAAACCTAAAGTAAATCGTTTTGGAAATATGGCTAGAGACGCAGTTAGAAATAAACAGGAATAAAACAAAATACGGCAGCAAAGTAATCTTCATCTGTTAGTTAACTCGGCTGCCATTATGACTGTGGAAGAGTACTCGGCTCGTGACAAGTTATCGGAACGACAAAATTGCCCGAAACTAGAAAATCGGGCATACGAAACTAATTAGAAAAAATTTACGCAACGTTCAGCGCATAAAGACTCTTGCGACTTCTAATAAAATCCCTCTTTTTCTTTATGTAAAACATTGTTGGTTAATTCCAGGGGCCGTCGACACAGTGGGAGAAAATACCATGATTGCCCCCATCTTAAGCTGAATTACCACTCAACAGCAAAACGGAACTGAACAAGAAAAATACTTAAATTTGATTGGCTATCTGCTAAATTATTCGTTTGTTTTTATATTTTTTCTGTTTCGGAAAGAGATTTGAACAGAACAGTTCATTAACCAATGTAAGCGGAAATTCACCTTTACTTTAGTCCTTTATGTCGTTCCGTTAAAATTGATTGGGTCGTACCACAATCGAATTCTGACACAGTGTATAGTTGACACAGTGTATAGTTGACACAGTGTATAGTTGACACAGTGTATAGTTGACACAGTGTATAGTTGACACAGTAGTCAAAAACAGTTCTAACAAAAAATAAACAAATAGGCGTGACCTGTATTAGAAAACCCTTCCGCGTCAGACAGCAATATACAATAAAAAAAATACTTTAGTTTTCTTCATACTTCTGTAGACAGTTTCTACAAAAAAATATTTTATCGATTTAGCTTGGTGTGTTATTATTTTAAAACCACTAACTTTAGTCCAGAAACTGCAAAAACAATATATAACATAAAATTCTTAACATGGTTTTGGGTGGTTAGACAATTTGTGGCAGAACAATGCAATAAATAGTTTACAAACGAACCCACCCATGATTTTTTTCAGCATACAATATAACCTTCATAGCAACACCATCGGGACCAGAAAAAGGGTCCCCATTAAAGGGGTGTCCACTACATAGAGGTTTTTATCAAATTGGTGCTTTAGCGTAAAAGTGAAAGGTCAGTTTTGCGGAAGGAAAAAACATATTATGCTATCTTTTATTTCGAAGAAAAATAGATCTCAGAAATCCCTTCAAGTTTCTATCTTTACAGTCCTAAAAAGGTTACAAACATGCTAAAAGAATGATAAAGAATCCTTATACAAAAATGCACACATCGTTTTACGGAAAATAATAGACAAACACCCATTTTTTGTGTCCTCTTCAGAGAGGTCAGTTCTGAGGGTAATATAATTTACAGTGGAATTTTGAAATGGCATCCGTTATAAAGAGGTATTTGATACACCCTCGTCCCCAAGGGTTTTTGCCTTTTTGATATAAGAGGGTGGTATCTGGTATAAAATAGTGTCCGGCATAGGTTTCCGCTACATAGGAGTGTTTTTATAAGAGCTTGACTATCATTTCATCCGGTACTGAGAGAATTGCCGCTGTAGATAGTTTTTCGCTATAAAGATGTTGGAGTTTTTACTGCACTGTTTTGATATGGTCTAAGTATTAGTAAAATATTTCCAATAAACTTTCCCTGTGATAGAGGCCCGCAATTAATAAAGTACCGACTCTGTAATATAAAAAAGCTTGTGGTTTTGACTAAAGTTAGGGAAGTTTACGGCGAACAAACAACTTCCTCCCAGGGCTCTCTTTTTCTCTCAAACAATCTTGGAAGGCGAGATTGTCAGAAAGATACTTCTCCGTTACCTTAAGTTAAAAAAATGGTTTGTCGCACATTTTAATTGGTTTCGGATAAAAAAAGTATTAGTGTTGATTTCGTCGATTGTTATCTAGGCATTCGAAAAAAAGGTGTATGCAATGCACTTTATCCATCAACAAAAATATTTATTCATCGTGTAAAAGCGGCTTTACATTGGTTTGCAACTGCTAAACAATATTGTGTGAAAAAAGACAACATGATCTGGGGACAAGAGTTTTTCTTTTACATTTAAGGAAGGAGAAGTTAAGAAAGCCAAAGAAGAGGTTGGGAGAAAACAAATTATTATTTCGAACTTTCTGGTATCATTACTGCAGCAACTTGTTCATAAGAAAAATACACACTTTTTATAAACTGGAAAATTTAGTTGAGGTTCAGTGCAACTGAAGTTTAAAATTTTAACAATTTCCAATGATTTGTTTGCTTGGTTCGTTAGAGCTACTGCGAAATCAAAATTTAATTTTATTTACGTTTAATCTTTAGAAAAACAACAGTAGTTTCCCAGACATATCTTATGTCTGGGAAACTACTGTTGTTTTTATAATTCCTGTTTTTGCTTTTTTTCATTTTCCTACTTCAGGGTGGACTTTTGCTTACAAGTTGCAATGTTTTTTTGAAAGTTTGGAGTGTTAAATATAACGTGTTATTTATAGTGTGAACAGAGGACAACGAGAAAATATATTACGAAAATATGACACTACTCTTATCTCGCAAAGCCTAACATATCTGCACATTATGAATCCTTTTATGGATGCAGATCTCAGCTTTTAAACGTTAGCCCTCACTATGCTTAATTTCCATAACATTAAAAATGGTAGCGTTTTCCGCATTTTAATTCGCTGTTAATAAAGTTTTCTGTCTCCAAACGTTTAGAGATAATTGCACACTTGACAAACTCCCAATTTTTGTTGCAGTGCGCACGCGCTAACAAAAAAGGGTTTTTTTTCAAGAAAAGAATTCTAATACGCATGCTCAGATTCTAAAAGCTGAGCGAAGCCATCAATCATTATGCTTATTACAACCTCGTAAAAAGTTATTTTAAGACATAATTTGACACAACTTCGTTACCAGTATCAAACGACATTTTTGTGGTTGTTTGGTTTTGAGCTTGTTAAAGAGACTGGATCGTAGCTTGATATATAACTTTCTTCCATTTTTGCTCTTACCAACTTTCACAATGACTAAATTCTTATCTTTATCATTTATAAATGCTAACGAGGTGAAGTATGCTAATTAAATGTACCATCATCGAACTATAATTGCATATGTAACGTGTGAAAAATGTCTTAATGACGGTGATTAGAGATATATTCCCACATAAATTTGATGAAAATAAAGAGCACTCTTACAAAAGCTCAGTTTATCAATTTTGTGGAACTTGAAAAGTTGTTTCGCTGAAAAGAAGTGAGTTTAGAATTAATTTTTATATTTCTTTACTTCTTGTGATTCGTTAATACGAGAGGGAATTCTATCTCGATAGTGATTGGTTAATAAAAGAGGGAAGATAGGAGTTTACAATTTGGAATGCAATTTCTCATGCAAATGTGTTCAATATAACTTGGAGAATCCAGTATATGAATAACATTTTTATCATGATAGCGATTTTTGCAAAGTAGATATAATTTTATTAGTTCCACAAAAAGTTCCTAAGTTCGTACCTATCAATAGAGAAGCCTGAAAAGTCCTGAGGACGAAGTTGAAAATTTCAATATGACATAAGATTAAAACACAATTTCAGCGCATATGATTAAATTGGCGGTAAAAAAAGACTGTGGATTCAAAATTGGGACAACACGTGGCACAACATTGTTTCCCAAATGAGATGTTCATGTTCAACTCGATCTCGATATGGTTATCGTACCAACAGTGATTATGGAAAAAGAGAAAATCTAACTTTGTTTTCAACCACGATCTTATCATAGTTCATCCTAATCATTTCAAACAAGTCATATCAGAAAATAAAAATAAACCCTTTATCATTGTTTTCATGTTTGAATTGGTTGTGGCAGAAAATTGACGTATTGTACATAGATATTCCTATATTGGCTTCACTTCTCTTCCCTATGTCTGTTATAGCATTGCTTATTGTTCTTCCTAGCACACGGCTCAAATACTCAGTTGCAAATGGCCGCCTACCAGCAGTCTAACTAACACATATAACAAAGCTTCGATATAACATCCTCACATAATTCAACCTGCATTTCGGGTCTATAAGTTTATTACATCGTTACATGACACCATCTTTCCAACATGACATGAGAATTTAGAAACATTCCAATAGAAGTAGAAGTAGGCCAAGTTTTTATAAGAAACCCGTGTATAAGAAGTCGAGTACCAAAGCCGTAAAAGTTTCTAAAAATACCACTGCAGCTTATTTTCCAAAAAAAATTAAGAAAGTTAATAACACCCCTTTTGACACTTCCGTGATATTGCTTTTTTTTCTATGATTTTGAAGGAAACGTTAATGTAACCTTGTCCCCAGGACCCCTCTTTTTCTTTATTATTTTGGGGACGGCTTCTTCGCGCCGGCCCCAATATAAAAAAGTGAAAAGGGTTCCTGGGGACGAGGTTGATGAATGTAATGTAAATTGTAGTTGTTTGTTATTTATTTGTTTGGGTAAGCATAAATTGTAAGTAAGAAAAACACGAACAAACTCAATATTTTGTTCGATAAAATTCTTCTTTCTTAAGAAACCGCAGAGGAGACGTTTGGAAATAAAATCACGAAAAAAATAAGAAACCTAGACAACTTGTATTTTTGCCTGGTTTCTTACAAAAAATCATGTATTACAGATACTTAGTTATATACTGTCAACAACACCATAGCAAGTCATTCGGAAAATCTTAGTTCTTGGATCGTGTTCATAAACTATCAATTTGTTTATTCTTGTTGAAATCTCCCTTCTCTGTTTTTCTTCCAATTCATCATGATTGGACCTTTATTTTCTTTCTTAGAAACACAAATTGTAACTAAGCGACACAAAAGATGCTTCACAACAAATGTTGTAGAATTTTTCTCTACAAAACTTGCACAACAACTGTTGGATAACAAATTCTCTTAATGAAAACCAGGCTTAAATTAATTTCTTGGTATATCTTTATGCATTCGATTTCAGATATGAGCAGCAGTTCTAATAAAGTGTGCGAATCTACGAGTTAAAATTTAACTCGTAGTAAATTCAGAATTTTTAACCTGTAACATTTATAGAACGGCGAAAATATTTCTATCTATCTGAAACATTATTACGAAAAGGTTCCATGGCCGGTGGTGAACCCTGAAAAAAAATTCTATCGCCCCATTTTTCCGTAAGCCACTAAAGTCAAAATTCTCGACCCATTTCGTAGTTTCTTCTAACAGTTTCGAATTACTTACTGATGGTCTTTGGTTTCTTAATTCTATTAAAATCAATTTTTTGAAATCCAAGTTATTTTTACAGATGTCTTTCTTGGTTTTAGTTTGGATTACGAAATATGGCGACTGACCTGATGTACACAGCTCACAAATATTTGATTTATTTTTTTCTGTACTCCTGTTCATACATATCTCCAGGTAAGAATGCGATTTTTTAAAAAAAAATGTTATATAATGTCGAATGTTGAGCATTTTTAATGTCTAAGGGAATCGGTGCAACAAAATTAAATTCTACCGTTAGCGCTGTGGTATATTTCGCGTACTATTCTAAATATTTAATTCTTCTGCTCTTTGCAAAATATTTTGTATGCAGGACAGACATAACACTGCGGTTTTAACTTCTATATTTAGTCATACCTTCACGTATAACACCACCACCTCAAGAGACGTATACATATAAAGAGGGAAGCAGCTTATCTTTAACGTGGAAGTATACATTGGATATTAACCACAATTTTTTTGGTTTTAAATGTGGACGACAAAATGCTACACGCACACAAGTGTTAGACGGTTCCGATGTTATTGTTCTTGCGGAGATAAAAGGGTCCAGCCAATCAACGCCGGCTAGTCTCGCTTCACCAATGCCTCTCAACTATGTTGGCAGAGTTCGGGTGACACAGCCTGAACAAACATCATTGACGCTCACGATTGAGAGACTAACAGGAAGCGATACTGGTTATTACCTTTGCGCTTTAAAAATTTTCAACAACAAAATTAGTCGAGTTCAGACTATACGATCAACACGGAGGTTGTTAAGATGTAGGTTAAGAATTAATTATTTCTCCTTTCATATCTTTCTAACAATATGAGGCACGAAAAAATGAAATTGGTATTTCGCGACTGTGCATCGCATACAACCCATAGTATCTGTTTCTGTGTATCCTTTGTTTTGTATAGTTATCGGGCGTCATTACCCCTTGGTCTAAAACTTCTAGTCTCCCGAATGTCTGCATTATTTCCCAATATTTGCAATTCATCTTAAACAAGACACACAATAAGCTAGTGAGTTACCTGAAACATCGATTTTCAATGCCATACATCAGGTTTACTAATTGGACTAAAAGTTTAATTTCAAAGAAAAATTGCTTGTGAAATAGCTTATCAGTCACACAAATAGTTTTTTTTTTTAAATTATATATGAAATTCTTTATTTCTTCAGCAAGTGATGGAGTAGGAGCACAATCGAGTGACGGTGGTAGCAAGAAGAGGACAATAGTTCTTGTTGCTGTACTGGTTGTGTTAGCTCTTGCTGTCATTGCTGTTGTGGTGGGAGTTCTTATATACAGAAGAAAAGTTAAAAAAGACACCACTACTTGGTCGAAAGGGAAGAAACAAGAAGCAGAACCTATGCATAATAACAACAAGAAGAGAGTGACGAGGGTGGACCAGGTAAATCATATCTTCTCTTGTTCAACAACTTCTTGAAGATTGATTGACTTTCAAAATTCCCCATTTACCTGTAGGTAGCGGTAACAAAAATCCTTTTATTTACATAAACGAGAGAAAACCAGGGTATTGCTGCCGTTCTCTGACATCAAAACTACAAATTAATATGTTTTTAGGCTTGGAAATGCTTCCCCTACACTCTATCTATTCGTTTATTGTTTTATAAAGACCTAATAATTATATTGTCCCCACCACCCACAAACATCTCCCGCCGCGGGGTTCGCACACCTTATTCAAATCCTTTACTAGGACCATTTAACCCTTTTAGTACCTGCCGCCTGCTGGGCCGGGGTGGTGTTCGTTGCCATTTTGTAACGGCTACATCTCCTAGTGACTTTTGGATACTCTAGTTCAGTATTTCTGAAAGTAGACAGTATTTTCTACAACTACTTTATTTATTTTTTAGAACGACGATGGAAATGGCTACGCAAAAGTTCAAGTGGTTTCGACGCCTGAAGAAGCATTGAATGGAAAAAAGATTGTATATGTTGATGATGACGATGATGATGATCGTGACAGTGTGGATCCCAATGGATTTGTGTAACCGATGCACGAATCAGAGGACTCTTTGTCTAATAATTAGTTTTATTTTACTTACATCGACATCGATGTCATTGTTTCTGTTGTTGTTGTTGTTGTTGTTGTTGTTGCTGTTGTTGTTGTTGTTGTTGTTGTTGTTGTTGTTGTTGTTTTTACAAATTGTATGAAGAATATAACGATTAAAAGAAACATTTTTTTTGGTTTTAAGTACCCGAATATGTCATCACGATATACGAATCATACAATAGGAGATTGGGACTGATTAGTTTGTGGTCTGGCCCGTTGATGACATCACGAGGTGTTGGATATTCACTAAAGATTAGTTCCATTCTATTTTTTAAATTTTAATACAACTTCATGAGAATTTCTTATAATTGCATACTCAGTACTAACCCTACTCGTGCTGTGACATACCAACCCATCTCAATGTCGGTGTAAAAGAGACCGTCGTTGATGTGAACAACAAAGAACGAGGAGGGGCTTCCACTTTGTAACCATAACATTCTACTAGACATTCCGTCCCCAGGACTTGTTAGGGTTTTTATATTTGGACAAGCCTAAAAAGTCCTAGGGACGAGGTTCTCTGCTGGACTGCTAGTTAATTTCAGTAATATGCTCAAATTTTCAATGCCGCCTCGTGCAACCTAAGTTACCCGTCTGGAAAAGAAATAGAGCTCTTTTATTTATTTTTTCATAGTGAAAATTCAAAAGAAAATAGAAGTGATTTAGCGCAGTTTTTCAATTTGATATTTCATACGCATGTAATAGTATATATTGAACTACACGTAGGAAAAACTCATATGATAAAAGAATGGTAGAAATATCATTTCATAGCAAGCAGACAATTTTTGTTTTTCGTATATTCATTCTATGTTGTATAACTGCATATATGATTGAACAAATTGAAACAAACTCCAAAAATGTTTATCCAGCTGCATAGTGTGATACTTTCGTCAGTGGCTAGTGACAATCAAATAACAAATCCGCGAAGCGATGTGATTTGTACAGCTGCATGGACAGGTGGACAACAAACAAACTTTGCATCCCTATGTTGCTAATTCAAAGTAATTTAAATCGTGTAAACAAGAAAGTAGAGATTCAATATTTCTTCCTTTTTTTTGGCTTTTTACTTCCTCTATATTGTTAAGTGATAAATTATTGTAAAAAAGACAACCTCATAACGTTTATAGTATCAGAAGCATCAAGACGCTGAGGAAGACGCTTCTTAATGTGTTGGTGAACGGTAGCCATTTTGTTTTCATAATTTTGTTTACCTACCCAAGGTTTTCTATGTTACGTCAATCTACCTTATTATTGAGAGTTTGGGTACGACATATCACGTGAAGCAGGCAACGCCTGAGAGTTTGGGTACCACATATCACGTAAAGCAGGCAACGCCGAAATCATACTAGATAGAAAATTTCAAGGATAAGAATTTCGCAATTTAGCGATTTTTTCGCAAAAAAAAAGGGGAGCATTAAACTTTACCATGAAATCCACATTCTCATCTTTCCATACTTGTTTTATCTTAAATAATATTGATAAGAATTTTTGATCCTTCTCGAAATTAATCCCCGGGAAAATCACTACCTGCTTTCTGTCATTTAAGAATATTAATTTCGCAAAAATAATTTTTTTTGCGTTTTTCTGACAATGAAGTACATTCTGTTTTCCTGCGTTAAGTAGATATAATCCCGCCGCTGAAGTATACAGTGAAAACTCCTAAAAGCGGACACTTAGGGACCGTAGATTTTGTCAGTTTTAGAGAGGTTTCCCTTTTTGGAGAAGTTTCCTTTTTTTGGCAAGAAACGCGGAAAACATTCTAATTGAAAGTCGAAAATCCAATGGGCATGCCCGTATTACTCTTTTCCCCTCCCCAGTTAGGCAAAGAAACATTTTTAAAAGACAATTTGGTCTGAAGAAATAACAATTAGGTAAACAAACATTTTAGGTAGTAGGGTAGAAGAATGTAAAAACTTGGTAAGACTGAAAATGATTGCAAAGTTATACAGCTGGTCAAAATTTTTTTGTTCGATTCATAGAGGTAAATTCTGGGAGCATCCATTTGTCTTTTACGTGAGAAAATGTCGCGAAACTAGCGAATATGTACGCTGAACGCAGCGCTAGATACCTAAAACTAAGACATTTTTGTAGAAGAAAAAAGATTAAATGTAAAAGGGGTGAAATTATCGATGAATTAACTAACTTTACTCAAGAAAAACTCTAGATACAATGGATTATTTGTTCTACTATTTCGACATTTTCTGGAAAAAAATAGACGCGGTATTGCGAAAAAAAGCGTCGTCAGAAATAACGACTAGTGTAAGATGAGAAGAACTAACCCAGATAAAAGTACCAAAACAAAGTGACAGGATATGATGTTTTCATCTTTTTGATGGAACACTCTCCCAAAGGTATGCAACTGAAACACTAGAATTCGGTATGACATTCGTGGTACTAAAAAACTGAGAAAACTATTTTGAGATTTTCTGAAAAAGATTGCAACCTTTTAATTTCAGACAACATTGAATTTCAAGACGAGTACATAATCACATAATTTGGAATAGGCGTATTAGTTGTGTTTTTTTTTCATCACATGAGGGAACTACAGCCCCTGTAATACATATTACCGTCCCCAGGTTTTCTTTTACGCCTATAATAATCTGATATTCTGACGGCTCCCGTTCAAATATATCATAGGCATAGAAAAGCCCTTGGGACGAGGTTGATAGAAGCATTTTTTTATCTACGTCTTTTTCATTTTTCAAGATTCTATTAATAATTTCATATTAACCAAACAATGAAGTCACGTCTTCTTATCTATTTCAGATCAAGATGTCGCCGCCAACATTTTGTGCTCTGTTAGTATTTGCTGCGTTGGCTGTAGGAGGTAAGTTGTGAAGTGGAATCAACCTCGCTCAAGGAGTACGATATCTCTTTTATATTTCGGACCCGTTAGATAGAAAGAATAAAAAGTTGACGAGAGGTACTGGGAACGAGGTTGATCGTAAAGTCTCATCAAACTGTGATTTGTTTAATGATTTGGAATAATTTTCTTTATTTTTTTAAAATCAGACTCCCATTTATTTGAAGCACTTTTTCATTTTCCCTTGAAACGTTTAATAAAGTGAAGGAACCTTTTTAGGACAGACATCCATGTATAACATTGTTATTATATACTTTAGCCAGGGTTAATGTTTAATTATTTCTTCTATTCCCGACTCAAGTTTGCGAATTTTCTCAAAGCTAAAGAAGATTTGCCAAGATTTGCATTTATCTTCAGCTTTTATCAACCTCATCCCCAGGTCTTGTTAGGCTTACTTTTTATATCGGGTGAAAAACATAACAAGCTGGGGACAAGGTGGATCTGACGGCGAGATTGTCATGAAAGAGACAAGAGGCCCAGGAAACGAGGTAGCAAATTAATATATACTTGGAAATCTGTTATCAAAATTTTTAAATTTTTGTGTTCCAGACACGGCTTTCACAACATGCGAACGAAAATACAAAAAAATCGGCTGTTTTGCACAGTCAGCAACTATTATGCAAGAACAACTGGTCAACGATCGTGACGTCACGAGCAAATATTTCCAAAATCACATACTTAGCTGGCGGGAGTTTGATAAATCCCTTCACAGGTATGTTATAACCCTCGTCACCAGGCCTTTTTCTACACTTATGAGGTGCATTAAAACGAAGTGGTAGTGCGCATTAGGTTATCAATCAGTTGAATCAGAAAGATCGTTTAATTTTCACCCCTGAGTTCAGTTTTTGAGACACTATTAACATGAGTAATAGGTTTTTTATATAGCAGGGTTTTTAAACTTGTTGGGACAAACTTTGTTCAGTTTCCGTACAGCTAACAAATAGAATAAAATCTAACAGGACATAGGGACGAGTTTAAAGAAAAAGAATCAGTGACGATATAAAAAGTTTTCATTTGAAGGTATGACACATCCTCGTTCCCAAAAAGCAAAGCAAATTGGAAGAAGAAGGGCGGCGGGCACCCGTGCTCGTTGTTTCGCTTTTTGATTTTATGCGCCCGCTATATGGTGCTACACGTGGTTTGAAAGGAAAGAAAGTAAACAAACTATCATTATTTTTTCGTCAAAGATTTTCTAAAAGAAGTCATTTCTAAAACAACTTAAAAATAAAAAATAAAAAGTAAAACAAGACTAAGGGACTAAGAAGTAATAGTGTGGTAGCTATATGCAACCTAAACTTTTCAGGTGTGAAATTGTTTTTTAGTTTGGCCTGTCGTTGTTATGAAGCTGCAAAAAAGAAAGGTTTTACTTATTTTGCAATTCGGTATTATGGAGAATGCCATGGAGGAAAAGATGACGAAGCACTTTCACGGCTGTTAAAAACTGGTCATGGCAAATCAAATAACTGTGTAAATGTCAATTTTGTTACTTGTACAAATCATGGAGAAGGGACCGAATGTGCTGGTGGTGCAAACGCAGAGTATATGTACAGTGTCGAAAGCAAGACAGATAGTAAGTTGTTGACTACCTATCCAGGAAGATAGAAATTTTTTGATGAAACTTAGCTACATGATCTTTTAGAACAAGATGACTCCTGTTTTTACAATTCAAACTGTTTAAATTTCTTGCACTTTTATAAACTTGACTTATTGTTATAAAAGTGTTTTTCAGCTCTATTCTTGCGGTCGGGATGTTCTCCTTCGTTGCTCTCTGATGAGGGTACAAGTGGACTTTTCACGGTCAAACCTTCACAGTAGAAATCTTAATTAAACAGAATTTACAAGCAAAACAGCGTTAAAATGTCGCAAAATGGCAAAGACTAAGCAATATCTAAAACATATTAAAATTTTGACTAAAAAAAGAAGAATTGTATTGTATCCAGTATTGTATTTATGAAGGTTTCATCACAAAAACATTATGATTACGGCATTTGTCTATCATTTCATAATGGCTGCTTAATCTGAAAACTGGCCCGTGATTGGTTCAACCAGTATTATGACGCGAACCCAACCGCAAAAATATGTGAATATTTATCCTTGCATTCTCAACAGAGAATATTACCCCATCAACGTAGATCATATACTTTGCATGTCACTAACATAGCTACTGCCTGGCAGTCAACAGGATTTGATTTACGGTCCCCAGAAATAGAAGTCGTATATAAATTCACTACACTGTATGACACAATATGTTCGTGATGCATGCTGTGTGGCTCTCACTTTCATCAAATTTTTACACATCGTTAAGGTTTTGAAAAGTCTTGCAGCAGGTGAACATATGTGTTGCAGTTACTCTTATATTTTGTCATTTTTAAAAAGTTTATTGCATTACTGAAAAAATTAAATGAGAAAAAGAAATTCTGCGGTTTTCAACCTTATGCATCTATATATATATATTTCTGTTTTTAACAAAATAAAATCGTTTTAAACTTATTAAACGTATTTCACTAAATGACTGAAAAAGTTAAGTAAAATGAAATAGAATTAAAATATCTGGTTCTCCACAGCTATATATGGAGTCTTATTGGACACATGTTAATAAAGGAGCTTTTATAGATGAGTTTCAATGTTTACGTTTTTACTGGATTCTTGCGCATGCGCGGAAAAAATCAGAAAAATCAACAGGCAAAAAAATAAGGACATTAGGCAAAGAAAGTCAAATTATGGTTAAAAACTTTTGTACTGTGGCTACTAACATATTCTCATTGATATATATATATGATCTAAATCTTAACTACATGCAAGCTATATTCTAATTTCAAGATCAAAAGATGCCTCTACCTGAAAAAAAGTTTGGAATGGACTGGTTCACAGCTTACCGCCTGCATTATTTTGCCTGTCGATTTGCAGTAGAGGTCTGGGGATTATAAACAAAACGCGTCACAATGAAAGTCGTCTATGAGTTGACCAAATAAAAAAATTTGCAAAATAAAAAAAATATGAAATATATATGAAATAAAATTAAACTGTGTTGAAAAAGTACAAAAGAATCTGTAATGCCTTATCGTTCTGGAATGGCCTCCTAATAATAAGTAAAAAATAGATAATAAAATACTTTTGTTTACATTTCTAAGATTTTGAACAATGAAAAGTTGCTTGGTAAAACTGACACTAATATTTTTCATACTAGCTAATGTTGATGGTGGGTATGGTCCTTGGACACCATTTTCCTATTGTACACAGACTTGTGGTCAAGGTGTTAAAATTCGAGAGAGAGTATGCAATAATCCAGTACCAAAAGGAGATGGAAAAGATTGTACTGCAATTGGACCCTCAAGTGAAGTTGTGGATTGCAAAGCTAGGGATTGTCCAAGTAGGGAAAATTTTAAATTATTTATTAAATGTTTTTACCTTAGAAGACCAATTGTAGCAGGAACTGAATTCTGCAGAAAAAAAAAATATATATATATTGATTTTCAAATGAATTCTGCAGATTTTCTCCTTTCCTACAAACATTTTTAAAATCAGCTGTCTTTAAAATTAAATTCCTTTAAAATTTTACGAAATTAGCGATCTATGTAATTTAGTTCATGTTAAAATTAACAAAACTATAGTGTATGACATGTGTTGCATAGGTATGTATATATATAAACCATATATATATATATATATATGGTTTATTTTTAGCACTTAAAATTTTTTCTGTTAGTATATACACATAAAATTCAGTAGTTTCTTTAGATGAACCACAATAAATAAATATTGAAAAAAAAACAGAAAACCAAAACAAAGCTTTCATAAGATATATAACCTCAGAAAAAATTGCAGTGTAGATATAACTTTATCAGAGAGATGTCTGACTTATGATAAGGCTGATATGACAATTCATTCTTTGTCAAATATCAGATTTTTTCTGTCTGTCTGAATAGTTAATTTTATTTTTTAGTTCATGGTGGGTTCTCATCCTGGACATTGTTTAATGAGTGCTCACAGATATGTGGTGTTGGTGTTTCAACACGCTATCGTTATTGTACAAATCCAAGGCCTGAACATGGTGGAATAAACTGTGTTGGTGAAAATCAGGAAACTAAAGTTTGTAAAAATGCAGAATGTCCAAGTAAGTGATTTTGTAAAGTACTGTTAAATTGACAATAGGAAAAATCCTTCAACAACCACCAACACTATCTTTGTGTATTCTTATACACTTATAAAATTTTCAGGATAGTAAGTATTGCTTCAAAAAGTAGGGATAATTTAGCCTTCTACATTGCTGACTATTTTTAACTGTTAAAAATGAGACATTTGAGGTTAAATTTGTTAAGAGAAAGCTTGAAAAAAGACTTTTCCACTTCAAATATCATAACTTTAATAATTTATCAATTGATTCAGAAACTGACAAGTTAGTAGCAATTAGAAATATAGGGCGATATTATAACTTTCTACATAAATTTCTTCAAGGAATGTTTAAAATAAAAATCCATATGAAAACTTAGGAAGGGTGTAATAAAAAGTAATCTCAGCTTTTTTTAAGCGTTTTCGTACGAATTGAACGGGTATACATATTCCCTTTATTAAAAATCAAAGTTATACATACTGTCTTTTAGTCAACGGAGGGTTTTCCGACTGGAGCAAACCATCATCTTGTTCTGTTACATGTGGGAATGGTATTCAGACTCAAACAAGAACATGCACGAATCCTGCACCAATGCATGGAGGCTTAGATTGTGATGGCGACTTAGAAATGACTACAGTATGTACTAACAGCCCATGCCCTGGTAAGATATTTTTTTTGCCATATTAAAAACAGTGATCAAGATTCTTTTTAATACTGCCCAAGTTCGTTTGTTAAATACTCATCATTTGTTGCATAAATATTATTGGTCAACTAGTACACACCAAAAAAAAATACACATTAATGGCTATAATAAAACATTGATAGTGTTTCCAATTAATACATTTGGAAGCTTTCAAATCATACAAACATTTCCGTAAATAGCAGAATTTACTTGTATGATATGAATGTAGGTGCATACAGTACAATTTACCAAGCACAGGTGCAGAACAACTAATATGAATGTGCAAGTATGAACAGTTAGTTATATTTGCATTATTACCATCTGGGTCACTCAATTAACATTTGCTTATACCTGTATATCATGCAATTCTTTCTCAGATTACACCTACAGTTTCAACATTTAAAATCTGAAATGCACAATTGTTTAAAATGATCATTCAATAATGATTGTGTTAACCAGCAAAAAAATAAAGAAAAGTACCAATCGTTGTTTCTCTTCTGAATTTTGTTTTTCTGAAGTACTGAATCATATTCACGCGATAAAATGAAAACGAAAATAAAGCGTATGAGATTGAAACACACAATCATTTTAACTAATTATTTGAAACCTGATCATTTGAAAATGATTTTGTAGACAACTAACGGAAGTAAACAACAAAAAACAAAAACAACAAGTTATCAAAAAATTTCATTCAAAATATTATTTTAAATGACTGTGAATTTTAGCCATTATATACCTGATTGCTGAGTTTTCACAACCAGAGCAGACCATACAGCCCTTTTTTTGTTTACCAACAAGTGGTTTGATTCCATTCAAGAAGGTATTAAGGAACATCCTCTAAAGTTTACATACAAACTTCTATTATGTTTTTCCTTAACAGTTAGTCTATTATTACTGACCCTTATTATTACTGTGGGTGGCTTCTACATATACTATGCATGCCAGGTATATAATCATCTTTATAATGGTGGAGATCACACATGGAATCATAGATATGTTAATCCTTACATTCACTCTCACTGGTCTTCCATCAGTTTTTGTACTGTCATAGATATGAATGTTTTTACACATTAAGTTTGTCTAATGCTGCATTTTGATTTAAAACGCTGTCTTGGCAAGGGCACTAGTAGTTTAAAACAGTTTTTTCTTATTTGGAATTTCCTGTACTGGAGGTTATAGTAAATACTTTTATAAAAGAGATGAATAAGTGATAATAAAATACAATTAGGCTGACGTATTGGTCCATATTCCATACAAACAGAGGCTGAAAATTTGGCCCATGAGCTATATTGTATAATGTTTTTATAGTTGATGGTGGTTTGACTGCATGGTCTAGTTATTCTGCCTGTTCCAAAGTCTGTGGGGATGGTACAATGAAAAGAACTCGCACATGTACAAATCCCACACCAGCTCATGGTGGTAAAGATTGTACTGGATCACTTGTGGATGAACAAGCTTGCAAATTAAAAGAATGTCCGAGTTAGTATAATTTTCCTGCGTTTATATAAATAAAATTGCATTTTCTGTTCTTACTTTTAAGAAAAGAGGTCTTTTAAAAGGTAAGTATTCAGCAAAACAAAAGTCCAGGCCGAATTAAAGTGATAAAGTGACAAAAGTATGATATTTGTTTTAATGATTTTTCATCCTATGTGCACAGTATTTTTTCTAGTAACGTGGTAGAAAACAAAGCACAGGGTGCCTGTTTTTAGAAATCAGTGGAAATAGTCTAAGTCCTTTACCATGAAAGCATGGTCCTCGCTATGTGGTAATTAACGCTAATCAGCAGTAGTTACAGTTATTTTTTGTCTAGTGACTTATTTTAGCACTAGTAAGAACTATTTAAAAGTAATACAAGTACTAGATATCAAAATTGTTTGGTATTTAGCACCATGCATCAAACGGTTTAGACAATTTTTATAATTACGAACATTTTTTGGCATGAGCTGTTTTGTTATGTAACAGAGAATTTTTATGTATTACGAATATTTTCAGTTCAGTGTATGATCTACATCTTGAATTAGTTTCTTGCCTCTTGACTTACACAAAAGTACCAAAAATGTCATCCTGTGTGCTAAATAAATATATGAGAAAAGATATAACAGGGCCGTATCTTTTCTCATATTTGAGCACTAGTTTTCCTGATTATCTGTTACATGTAGGTTTTTGGTACTATAGAAAATGAATAGATGAGGTCTTAAGATTCAAAATATTACGTAACAAGGGGGGGTGGGTGGGTGTGCTCCAAAGGAATATTGTAGAAAATTATAAAACACAAGAGAAAATCACATTATAAATTTTATTTGATGTCTTTCAGTTCATGGTCAATGGGGTAGGTGGTCAACATATTCAACTTGTTCTAAGACCTGTGGATTGGGAACAGCTTCACGAAAACGTGGATGTAATGCTCCTGCTCCCCAACATGGCGGAGATAACTGTGTTGGTGATGCCGAAGAAATAAAACAATGTAAATTAAAGGAATGTCAAGGTATTTAATGTCTGATTCTTAAAAGTTTTACACAACATCTTTTAACACCTTAAGTAAGTTTACAGTTTATAAATGAGGGTTCAACCCTTTTTTAATATTGTCATTGTTGGGAGAAGCATAAAATGTGCTACCAACTAGTTATGAGTTATGTTGGCAAATGCTAATCTTGAGCTCGAATCTTTGTAATCTAATATTTTGACCTACAACTAATAGAGTGATCACTTTTTTTATTTTAGTTAATGGATATTATAGTCCATGGTCCTTGTTTTCTGCTTGCACTAAAACGTGTGGTGAAGGGACAAGGACCCGATCTAGAACATGTACCAATCCTGCTCCCCAACACGGTGGAAAGGATTGTGCTAGAATTGGTGCTGCTAAAGAAACTGTGCCTTGTAAGGTTATAGAATGCCCAGGTTAGTGTCACAGAGTTTGTTTTTGCAATTATGATGCTGTCTTTTCCAGACATTTTACTTCTACATTCTATGTTTTTAGTTGATGGAGGGTTTACTCAATGGAGTCTATTTTCATCTTGCTCTCAATCATGTGGAATGGGTTCACAAGAACGTAAACGAACATGCACGAATCCACTGCCACAACACAATGGTCAAAATTGTGTTGGTGATACTGTTGAAGAAAGACAGTGCAAAATAAAAGAATGTCCAAGTATGTGTTTTTGTTTATATTCCTTATATGCAATTCTCAATACAGTATGCAATAACTTTTCTTCCTATAAGGTCATATGAAATGCAGTCTAATTTATTTGCATGGAAGTGATGTACTTTTATACAGCATTGTATTTCTAGACTTTTTCATATTTACATATATATATAAAAAATAACTTTTTAGAAACAAATTTTAAAATAAACACTAAGTAAAAATTGTGGAGTCAAATTTGGAAGGATGTAAAATTTATAACACTTAAAAAACAAAAGTTAAGTATAGAAATTAATCTCATTTAGTTGATGGTCACTGGTCACCATGGAATTCTTTTGAAGATTGCTCTAAAAGTTGTGGTAACGGAGTAACCTCCAGAACACGAACGTGTACAAATCCTGCACCAAAACATGGTGGTAAACCATGTGTTGGTTCATCAGATGAATCAAAAACTTGCAAGATTGTTGAATGTCCAGGTAAATTCTTTTTGCAAATTAATTGTTGTTAATGAAATTCTCAGTTGATTTTTTAGTGATCCTTTTTGTTCTTATATTTTGAAATAGTTATTGCAGTTGTTGCGAATGAAGTTTGCTTGAAAAAAGTATTTCTTTTTGGATGATGTTTTCTGTACTCCTTGTATTGTCCTGCAAACTAGCAGTCATAAAATTACCAGCACTGCTGTTTTCATTGACTAATGTTAAAAACTATACATTCTACTTCTTCTTCTTAGTTGATGGAGGTTGGACAGCGTTTTCTCCATATGGTTTTTGTTCACAGAGTTGTGGTGTGGGTGTTCAAGAAAGGAGCAGATATTGCACCAATCCTGTACCCTCTCATGGAGGAGATGGTTGTATTGGTGACGCAAAAGAAACACGATTCTGTAAAGACAAAGAATGTCCAAGTATGTTAGATTGTAACTTTTGTAAAGATACTCCTTAAAATTGTTTACCTGGGAATGCATTCGTAGGATTATCTTGCTAAACTTTAATTTAGTTTTCCTTGCTTGAATTCTCCTTACTTTATCTTCATAGTGTACTATTTTCTATTTGTTGCTGTTCTGCTGTTTATAATTCAACATCACATTTTTTCTCTTTATGTTCAGTTGATGGTGGATTATCCCCTTGGTCTGCATTTTCTGCCTGTTCGGAGACTTGTGGCAATGGAACTCAAAACCGACAAAGCACCTGTACTAATCCATCTCCTCAACATGGTGGAAAAGGTTGCACTGGTAACTTGAAAGAAACACGAGCTTGTAAAATAAAAGAATGTCCAGGTTTGTTTATTCAGATAAAATAATAAATTATATTGCTTTAGAAAATTTTTTGTTTCTTTCTAATCAAAGATAAAGGAAATTAAGTCATGTATATTAACAACAACAGCAAAGTCAAGATGCAACACATCATAAAAAGTATAAAAACTTGATCAAGTGATAACTGTTTTTTAGTAAATGGTGGTTTCACTTCATGGTCAACCTATGGAAGCTGCTCAAAAGCTTGTGGAATTGGTCATCAAGAACGTACCCGCTCATGTACTAGCCCATCACCTGCTCACGGTGGAGATGATTGTGTAGGAGATACATCTGAAACAAGACAATGTAAAATTAAAGAATGTCCAGGTATGTGCAAATGAGTTTCTATTTGTTTTCTATTCGAGTTCCATTTAGTAGCTATAACAACTTTGATAAAAAAAAATTTATATTGACATCCAATTTTTTTTCTTCAGTTGATGGTGGTTTGTCTCCATGGACTGAATTTGAATCATGTGATAAAACATGCGGAGATGGAGTTGAAACACGCACCCGAACTTGCACGCATCCTGCACCAGCACATGGTGGCAAAAATTGTGTTGGACGTACTCACGAGTCACGATCATGTAAAGTCAAAGAATGCCCAGGTGATTTGAATGAAATTTTTTAAGAGACAGGGTTAACCACCTTAACTTCTGTATGACATTTTGTTGTGTTTATAAAATAATTGATGTTGGATACCACATATTTCACAACTCGTTTTGCTAAGATACCATTGGCAATACTAGAGAATTCCTATTACACGAAGCTATGGTTTGTTGCATTATCATTAGGAACAACAATTTTTTTTTTTTAAATTTCGATTTTTATTGCAAAAGAATTAAATGAATTTTTTTTTGTTGTACAAAAAATCTTTGTGTATCAATGCTCTTGGAATATTTAGTGAGCCGAGAATGATGATGATGATGATGATGATGATGTCCTTTAGATCTTAAGAACATAATGTTATTGTTTTTAGTTAATGGTGGTTTCACTGAATGGTCTTCATATAGAGCATGTTCCGAATCATGTGGTCATGGAACACAAGAACGAACTCGATCATGTACCAACCCTGCTCCAGCTCATGGTGGATTAAATTGCAGTGAAGACGTCTCACAAACAAGGGCTTGTAAAATCAAGGAATGTCCAGGTATGGTTACCCAAAACACTGACTAAAAAACAAAATGTATTTTCAAGTTCCTACCAACCTTTATAGTAGTAATTCTCACAAGTATTAGTTTACATGCTCTTTGCAGTTTTGGGTCAAATTTGCGAATTTATTTTAAAATATCAGCTAATACACAGGAAAAAGATCAAGAAATGTCAATAAGTTGTGAATTGTTTTATCTAAGAGTAAAAAGGAATGCAATTTTTTTTTCACATAAAGAAAAAATGAAATGCTGTACCTTGAATATTTTTGTTAACAATTTCTGGTCAAAATTAATACCCATTAAATGTAAACTTTGTCACTCCTAACGAAATCATTTACCTGCGAAAATGCCATCAGAAATTTTTAGTAAATTCTCTCCTAAAATAGGCATAAATAATTATTTCTGTATTTTCTAAAGCATGTCCTTGTGTCTGGAGAGATTGGGTGCTTGTTTTTCTCTTTTTAAGAAAGAAACAATGCATCAAGATTTTCCCAATTTTTCTTGCAGTTGATGGAAAATTCAGTGAGTGGGGAGCATTTGCAGCATGTTCTGCAACTTGTGGCGGAGGTGTTGAACAGCGCACACGAACATGCACAAATCCTGCTCCGGCGCATGGTGGAAAAGCTTGTCTTGGTGGAAAAGAAGAAACAAGAGCTTGTAAAGTCAGGGAATGTCCAGGTATTAGATTGTATAAATTTTCTACACGAATTTGGTGTCAGCTTCTCGTAGTTACTAAAGGTCACGTTTCCATTACTATGAACATCAACATAAGGATTAAAATATTAAAGCTTACCTTCCACTTAAAACAAGTTGATTTCATATGAAAGAGCTTAAAAAATTGTCTATTGATCTTTTTATTTTCTTGAAAAATCTTTATTGGTTTTAGAAATATAGGGCTTTAAAGTTTTGCTAATTGTGCGAAATTATGACATCATAGAGCGGCTTTAAAACAAATATTGCTGTTATGAATTATAATTATAAGTTTAAATGACTGAAAACATTTATACCCCTATGTGTCTTAGTAAAATAGCATACACCACCCCTCTCACAGCTACTTGATGATGTCATGGATAATTAGTGCAACTTTGAAATCGAAAATGTTAAGAACCATTTCAAATCAAATAAGATACAAATACAAATTCCTTGACAACTGTTCAAGCTCTTTCACATGTAATCAACTTGTTTTTAAGTCGGAGGTATTCTTTAAAGCGTTCTTGGCTACAATTCTTATCGTTTGAAAAACATCTCCATGACGCAAAAGGTGGCATGGTAAAAATATGCCGACCTACAAGGTCTTGAGACTTGACTTGTCTCAACTTTCAAAGTCAACACATGGGCGTGTGGCCAAAAAAAATTGTTATACACATGCCCAGATACTGAACACTGTATGCTGTGAGCAAGTACAGTTTAAAAAAGTTTGGATGTAATTCAATAGTTTTTTGTGAATGTATCTGTAAACAATCTAATATTTTACTAGATGCAAAAAGAAATAATGTTTTCACACAATACCAAACATTAAAATAATACGTTATTATCTCACAACATGTTTATTCACATTGTTTCAGTGGACGGTGGTTTCACTACTTGGTCAAACTATGGAAGCTGCTCTAAGCCATGTGGAATTGGTTATCATGAACGTACCCGCTCATGTACAAACCCACCACCTGCTCACGGTGGATATGATTGTGTAGGAGAAAGATCTGAATCAAGACAATGTAAAGTAAAAGAATGTCCAGGTATGTGCATGAATTTTGCATATAATGTTTTTCAATTTCAAGGTTGACCATGGGGTCCGACAATAGGGAATATTTTTGTCCCAGTGTAAACCTGTCAATCTAATGGGAATGTTTCAAATTGTTTCCTTCTAGTATCGCCATCTCAATAACAGTTATTATATTTCTAGACTATTTCCTTATCGTAGTTACTACAAGTACCTCAAAAATAGTGTTTTTAGCTCCTCTGTAGAATCCATTTTGTTGGAAGATAATACTTTGACAGTTTAAAAAAATGCTTTTTTTCTGTAAACAGAAGTTGTATATCAAGAGATTCCATGGAAAAGTTTACAATAGAGACAGGATGAGTGTTCTGTTGTGCTTTTGTAACCTAAAACTTCTTTTCTTTTCAGTCGACGGTGGCTTCTCTGATTGGTCTGATTTCGGAGGATGTTCAGTAACATGTGGAAATGGTCAACAAATGCGCAACAGAACATGTTCGAACCCCAAACCTTCTCATGGTGGAAAATCTTGCAGTGGTGCTTTTTCAGAAACAAAATCTTGCAATGAAAAGAAATGCCCAGGTAATCATGTCTTATCAAAACATTGGAAAATGTAGTGTACTTTGGTCGATATGAAAATTAATCAATTTCAAATCAACTTGAGCTGAAACAGTTTATTTTGTAGAATTAAATTCAATTGCGAAAACATCAGGCTTACTTGATTCGTTACCTTTGCGCTGCAATTGGAAAGCAGTTAATTTTTTGTGTTGTGTTAATTTCCCCTGTATATACATTGTTTCATATGAAACAGCAAACGGTTTTTAACACTGTAGTTTATCTTTTCTGCTTCAACTTTTTTGCTCGAATTGCAGTGAATCTAAGTATTCTTTTAGTAATACCATCCTTTAGATTTTAAAAAAATCGAAATAATGTTATTACTTTAGTTAATGGTGGTTTGACTGAATGGTCATCATATGGAGCATGTTCCGAATCATGTGGTGATGGAACACAAGAACGAACTCGATCATGTACCAACCCTGCTCCAGCTCATGGTGGAGACGACTGCGTAGGAGATTTATCAGAAACAAAAACATGCAAAGTGCAGGAGTGTCCAGGTATAATTTTGATCACATACTGTAGAGATGATTTATTTTGATTCGTATGTTTGACATTAAATTCTTGATATTTGCGTTATAGCCGATGGTGGGTTCACCCAATGGTCATCTTTTGGTGCCTGTTCACTTACGTGTGGCGATGGGCTGAAGCATCGCCGCAGAACGTGCACCAATCCTGCACCAGCCCATGGTGGCAAAGCATGTACAGGGCCAACTGTGGACACTCAATCTTGTAAAGAGAAAGAATGCCCAGGTAAAAGAATTTTTGTGCGATAAACATCTTTTACATGCTGGTTTCTTTAAAGTCGAGGAGAGCTTCCTATATGGAGACATTTTACAGCAACAGAATCCCCCCCAGTGCTCAACTATAACTTTATTCCAACTTCGTACTTAAAAAGCGCGCTGCCAGAACATGTCAACGTATAAATCATGCAATTTTTTTCAGTTGATGGCGTGTTTACACCTTGGTCATCATACACTGATTGTTCAAAAACATGTGGCGATGGAAGTCAAACCCGTTCGCGTTCCTGCACAAATCCTGCACCCGCTCATGGTGGACAAAAGTGCAGTGGTGCAACAACTCAGCGCCAATCATGCAACTTACGTAAATGTCCTGGTAAGTTCTTCATATTATAGTTGACATGAAATTATTTTCTTTTGGTCAACAGTTTTTGTTGACATAAAGCTAAATTTCAAAGGTCTTTCCCACAAATAATTAAGAATACACTTTCTATATATCGCACATACAAAGAGTTCGGATTCGGATGAAGTTCGGATCTTGTATTATTATAGACGATTTCATTTGTTGTTAACGTCACCATGTCCTCTTCCCAACCTTTCTACAAGCCTTGATGTGTTCTTTTTGGCCCACGTATTTGCAAAAGTGCTTAACGGCTGTTAGGGTTTCAGCCAATATGTGTTGTATATCAATTTTAAAGGATAGCCAAAAGAATTGCAAATTATATAATTGTGTCCAAGATTGTAGTGCGTTTTTCCAGTAGTGACATGTTTCACATTTTGTTGATGACAACATTTTACTTTAAACTTTTTAGCAACTATCAATTTCTTCTTTTTAAGGAGCACTCTCTAAGTTAAGAGCACCCTCTAAAAAATATGCTCTGAGAGGTTTTAAATTGAATAATTATGACATAAGACAAATTTCTACATTTTCAGTACATGGTGGATTCACAACATGGTCTACCTATGGAGCGTGTTCCGAACTGTGTGGAGTGGGAGAACAAGAACGTACACGTTCATGTACCAACCCGGTACCTGCTCATGGTGGAAGAGATTGTATGGGGGATTTTTCTCAAACTAGAGTTTGCAAAATTAGGGACTGCAAAAGTAAGTACTTAAATTTGGACGAATAAATTTGTATTTGTGAAAAAATCTGTGTTAGCTAGGAAACATGAATTTAGAATACGTGTTTCTGTGACAAATATTTGCTAACGTCTATATTGACTGTTTACCAGTCCTTATTTGTTCCGACAAGTACCACATCGAATTGTAAAAAAAATATCAACTTTATTAACGTTTTAGTAAATGGCGGATATTCTTCGTGGTCCCGTTTTACATCTTGTTCGAAATCATGTGGAGAAGGTACCCAAAGTCGAACTCGTACGTGCATCAATTCAAGACTCGATTGTTCAGGTCCTTCTAAGAACACTCGAATGTGTAAAGTAAGAGAATGCCCAGGTAAATAAGAATTTTTTAAAGTTGTTTATTTGCATGATGGGTACGACGTTGTTTATTTGTAGGGTGGGTACGAAGTTGTTTATTTGTAGGGTGGGTACGACGTTGTTTATTTGTAGGGTGGGTACGACGTTGTTTACTTGTAGGGTGGGTACGAAGTTGTTTATTCGCAGGGTGGGTACGAAGTTGTTTAATCGCAGGGTGGGTACGAAGTTGTTTAATCGCAGGGTGGGTACGAAGTTGTTTATTTACTGGGTGGTTACAAAGCTGTGTATATGCAGAGTGGGTCAAAGTTGTTTGTTTGTAGGCTTGGTAAGAAATTGATTTTTCGCAGGATGGTTGCAAAGTTGTTTATTTCCAGGGTGGGTATGAAGTTGTTTATTTCCAGATTGGGTACGAAGTTGTTTATTTGCAGGGTGGGTACGAAGTTGTTTATTTGCAGGGTGGGTACGAAGTTGTTTATTTGCAGGTTGGGTACGAAGTTGTTTATTTGCAGGGTGGGTACGAAGTTGTTTATTTGCAGGTTGGGTACGAAGTTGTTTATTTGCAGGGTGGATACGAAGTTGTTTATTTGCAGGGTGGGTACGAAGTTGTTATTTGCAAGGTTGGTACGAAGCGAAGATTTTTTGTAAGAGTCGTGGAAAATTGCACTTGGTGGGACCATTTTAGGATAGCTGTATGTGAATATGTGTGAAGCTCCTTTTCTCGAAATACTCTGTTGTCTGTTATTTTTGAGAGAATAATCTTCTCAGGGAAACCTAAGTAAATAAAAAATAAATAAATAAATAAATACATATGTGTGAACAATGGTAGTTACTGTTTTAGTGGATGGTGGTTTAACGTCATGGACACCGTTCAGTGGATGCTCTTTAACGTGTGGTCACGGAACTCAAGTGCGCACGAGAAGTTGTACAAATCCTGCGCCTGCACATGGCGGGAAAGGGTGTACAGGAGATTTGAAGCAATCAAGAACTTGTAAAGAGAGAGAATGCCCAGGTGGGATGTTTATTTTGAATTAAATTCTGTTGTTACAAGTCCTGTTTGAATTTTCAATAAATATCAATATTCCGTAACTGGGTAATAATTACCATCCTCTAGGGTGTTATACAACGTCAATGCAATGTAAAATATCAGCAATGTGTAGATAAATACAGCTTGCAATATTTTAGTTTGCGCTGCCAACTAACGCAATAGTTTTTTTTAAAGCTATAACTATTAAAGTTTTTTGTATTTAGTACGCGGAAGATTTACAAAATGGTCATCGTTTACCCCCTGCTCGGAAACTTGCGGTATTGGAACTCGCCAGAGAACACGATCTTGTACAAATCCTGCGCCTGCTCATGGTGGAAAGCCATGTTCAGGACCAACCGTGTATACACAAAGCTGTAAAGTTAAGGAATGTCCAGGTATGGAACAAATGTTTATTTATTCGCGCCAGTTCGTATTGCTCCCTTTCTACCTCAGTTAGATTTTGCAACGGTGTGTAGAAAAAGCTGACATAAGCTTTTTTTTATGATGTTCGGTTACAAAAGCTACAAAAGTCAACATTACGTAATATTTGGATGGTTTGGAAGACCCGGATAGATATTTTTTTAGCAATTTAAGAGAGTACTGATTTTTTTACTTCTAGTCAATGGTGGTTTAACTCAATGGTCATCGTACAGTAGATGTTCGAAAACATGCGGTGTTGGTTACCAACGACGTGTAAGAAGTTGTACAAAACCCAGACCAGCGCATGGCGGGAAGCCTTGCACAGGTGCCCTCAAACAAACACGTGGTTGCAAAGTTAAAGATTGTCCAAGTAAGTTTTAAAAATAATCTTTTTGCACATATTCCTAGAAGTTAAGGATTACGTCACGTTAACGTACGCAGAACGTTATATTGGCGTATCTGGGCGTGATATTGGCGTATCTGGGTGTGTGTAGGTCATTCAAGAGAGGGATGACCAGTAGTCATGGCGTTTAATGCTTTAAACATGTTCTGCCTTACGTGTGCTGTAACAAACGCTCCTGCAAAATACGTCTCGCTGATTGAGACTGGATTATCAAAAAATTATTTTTTGGGGATTAAGGATGGAAGGGAGAATGTAAAATCTTAAATCAGTTTGCAAACATTTCTGAACAGCAATATATACCTCCAACGTTTGTGCTTTTATTCTAGTTCATGGATTGTGGGGAAGTTGGGGAGCGTATAGTGATTGTTCTGTAACCTGCGGTGGAGGGATTCGACAGAAGTTCCGTGCTTGCAATAATCCTGCACCCGCACATGGTGGGAGAACATGCTATGGTTCGAACAGATTTGTTAGTGTATGCAACACGAAACATTGTCCGGGTAAGTGCTATCGCATGTATGTTTATGAATCACGTTGTAACTAGATTTTTTCATGTCTTCGCAGATTGTATCAAACAGAAGTGTCGAGAAAGATTTGACTGTAGAAATCGTATCTAGTCTTAAAAAATACAGAGATTTGTCAGTCTGCTGTGTTTAGTTTTTACCTTCAGAAAGACATTAGGCATAAAAGTCATTATGATACATGTAGACATATATTAAAGAAAATTCCAGCAAGGTTAAAAATATATTAAAGTCACTGTATATACCCTGAGTTTCTGCATCCAAATCCGCTAAAGTTATACGACTTTGCCTTGATATATTCATTTCTACTATGCTTTTCAGTTGATGGCGGATTCACCTCTTGGTCCAAATACAGTCGATGTTCGAAAGCCTGTGGAATGGGTAATCAAGTGCGCAGAAGAAGCTGCACCAATCCGACGCCAGCGCACGGTGGCGTAGCCTGTAGCGGTGCAACGTCGCAATCAAGAACATGCAAAGTTAAAAACTGTCCAGGTATATCGAAAGGAAATAACACGTTATGCTAAACTCTAGGTATCCCAGACACTTTAAGCCTTATCATATCGCTAATACCCCCTTGTTAATTTGAGACATCGAGAACAGGGAGTAGTTTTGTTTGCCTATAGAAAGTTGGCGCAACAAAGAAGAATTTTTGTATAAATATATTTTAATTTTTAATTTATTTTCTTTAGTGAATGGTAACTGGGGCAATTGGGGTTCATACGGTTCATGCTCAACCACTTGTGGTGGTGGAGCACAAGAACGTTTCCGAGCTTGTAACAATCCAGCACCGGCTCATGGTGGAAAGAACTGCGCAGGAAGCAATCGATATGTTCGTGTTTGTAGCACAAACAAATGCCCAGGTAAAAAATATACAACGTTGTTTCTTCGTTTGTTCTTCTTAGTTAGTGTTCTTGTTTCTTTCATTTTTTGTGGATTTATTTTGTTTGTTTGTTCGTTTCTTTGTTTTGTTTATTGGTTTTCTATGTTTGTTTGTTTGGTGGTGTATCTTGTTTGTTTGTTTGTTTGTTTGTTTGTTATTCTATTTCTTATTTATTTATTTGCTGTTTGCTTGGTGGTGTATCTTGTTTGTTTGTTTGTTTGTTTGGTGGTGTATCTTGTTTGTTTGTTTGTTTGTTTGTTTGTTTGTTTGTTTGTTTGTTTGTTTGTTTGTTATTCTATTTCTTATTTATTTATTTGCTGTTTGCTTGGTGGTGTATCTTGTTTGTTTGTTTGTTTGTTTGTTTGGTGGTGTATCTTGTTTGTTTGTTTGTTTGTTTGTTTGGTGGTGTATCTTGTTTGTTTGTTTGTTTGCTTGGTGGTGTATCTTGTTTGTTTGTTTGGTGGTGTATCTTGTTTGTTTGTTTGTTTGTTTGTTTGTTTGCTTGGTGGTGTATCTTGTTTGTTTGTTTGTTTGTTTGTTTGTTATTCTATTTCTTATTTATTTATTTGCTGTTTGCTGTTGTTGTGTTGTGTTATCAATACAAACAAATAGCAAGGTAGAGTTTATATGGCACACATGAAAATATCATTACAAATAATATACTAAAAATATTTCTCGTTTTTCAGTGGACGGCAATTGGTCATCTTGGTCATCTTATGGACATTGCACGAAAACATGTGGGATGGGTGCACAACAAAGAATGCGTTTCTGTATCAACCCACCTCCCTCGAACGGTGGAAAGCCATGCGCAGGACCTATGGTGACAACAAGAACATGCAAACAAAAGGATTGTGCAAGTATGTCTGTCTTTATGTAAACATTGACTGTGCTTATTTCAATGTAAGAGTATCTGGAAGAGATTTTTGCGAATCGCTCGAAATGACTTTCTACAAATGTTTATTTTCAAACATATTAATTCTTTAGTAATTTTTTTTTCTCTTTTTAATTTTGAAATTTATCAAAATACGTTCTGAGGATTTATTTTCGCAATTTGCAGAAAAAATTTGGATTAGATTTGCGAAAGAAAGTCTATATCGCGAAAAAAAATTCAAATGTGGATGGATAAGTCTCGACCAGCCCACACGTCATCGTTGTACACAAATATACAGATTTAAAAACTTTAACCAGTCTTTCTTCTCGCAAACTTTTCTGTATTCTCGTACATACGTTACTTCTTAGTTCACGGCCAGTGGTCACAGTGGTCTGGCTATGGCCGGTGCACTCGAACTTGTGGAAGCGGTGTCCAACAGAAGATGAGATTCTGCAACAGTCCTCCACCATCACTCGGTGGAAGATATTGTAGTGGACCTATGGTAACTACGAGAACATGCAAAGACAGGGAATGTCCAGGTCAGAACCTTTTTATCATGTTCACACTCACCTTCACTTCTGTCGCAATTATTGCATCTTTTTAGTGTGACCACTAATTACAATAATGTTTATGTAATGCTCACACTCACCTTCAATTTTGTTACAATCATTGCAGATTTTTTGTGATCACATAGCTTGACAACTTTTTCCCATGTGTGTACACTTCATTGTGCGTTTGTTGATGGCAACGTACGCATATACAGTTTTTGGGCGAGAATTAGTTTAAGAATTAAAAAACAACATATACGTTTAAAATTTGTAATTATATTATGATCATTATAGCAAAAACCAGTAAAAAAAATTATGTTAACGAAAATTTTAAAAATTATGTAAAATGTAGTAGCATGTATTGAATAAGTTATGACAGTGTACGTATTAACACGTACATTTTGAGAAGAAAAATAATGTACGTCGACGTGCTGGAAATAATTTCTTTTTCTATGGAGGGTATAAATTTGATTACTGTTTGTACGTACGTGCTCGCATACAGCGAATTGTCAACTCCTTTACGACTGATTTTAATATTCTATAGTTGATGGTGGTTTCACAAAATGGTCAGGATTTGGCGCATGCTCGAAAGCATGTGGTGTTGGCAGCCAGGTGCGTACACGATCGTGCACGAATCCTACACCAGCTCATGGTGGAGAAAAGTGTGATGGAAGTACGAGACATTCAAGAACATGCAAGATAAGAGACTGCCCAGGTGAGATGTTTTTTGGTATTTTATATAATCGTGATGATAGAAAAGCTTGTCTTGTGTACTATCACTGGTTAACTGGTGAAATCAAGAAAAATATGAAATTAATTTTTTAACATACAAAGTCTTTCTGTCTGTCTATCTGTAAGCCAAGATGGTAGCTACGAGCAGCGGTAGGTTAATCCCCGTGGACTTTTCACGGGCTTACGACTAGTCTTATGTATTCTTCCAATGTTGTCCTTACCAAGTAGTCCTGTTTCATGATTTTAGTGAATGGTAACTGGGGCAATTGGGGTTCATACGGTTCATGCTCAACCACTTGTGGTGGTGGAGCACAAGAACGTTTCCGAGCTTGTAACAATCCAGCACCGGCTCATGGTGGAAAGAAATGTGTAGGAAGCAATCGATCTGTTCGTGTTTGTAGCACAAACAAATGCCCAGGTAGAAGACGTGTTTTTGTTTTTTGTGTTTATTTTATTTCTACGTTATCTGGCCAATCATTATCGGGCCTAAATTACGACGTTTATTAGACATGATAAAATTAACGACAGAAAGTAAGTCCGCCGAAAATAGCGGAGTCGTTGTAAGGAAGAAAATATGCAAACCTCTTATAATAATAAGGAAGAAACTTTAGCCAGTCCAATTGACAAAATCGTCGTGCTACACTTTACACGACAATAATTGGTTGGATAAGGCGTTTTAATATATTTAACCATACGACATCATCCACATGTTTATCAACAATTATCTATTATCTCACACCTGCGTTTGTGATGTGTTGTTTTAGTTAACGGTGGATTTTCATCTTGGTCAAGATATGGTGCTTGTACTAAAACCTGTGGTCCTGGCATCCAAACACGCACAAGATCGTGCACCAACCCAACCCCAGCGCATGGTGGTAAGCCATGCTATGGTGGCACCGCCCAAAGAAGAAATTGTCTGTTACGTCACTGCGCAGGTTTGTACGGAACATTGGTTTTGTGGCATTAAAATTGTTAGGATTATAAGATTCTATCTTAAAAACCCCCTTCGCTAGACCCTCATTTACAATAGTACATAATAATAGTAATAGTAATAATGCTTTAATGGAAGGGAAGCTGTCATGAAAAAAAATGCGGAATTGATGGTTATGTTTCGAACTCTTAAATTGATGAAAAATAAAGAAAATGGTAACAATTAAAATTTGCGGAGTTTATTTTGCATATAGTGTTCAAAATCGCAAAAGTAAATTTTGTCAATATTTCTAACCTCAAGGTAGCGATATTCGTTTCTCTTGTTTAGTGAATGGAAACTGGGGAGGATGGAGTGCTTTCGGATCGTGTTCTCAAAAATGCGGAGGAGGGATACAAAAAGCATATCGCCATTGCAACAACCCGCGTCCAAGTCATGGTGGAGCAGCGTGCAAAGGTGGTAACACCTTCGTACGTGCGTGTAATACGCAGAAATGTGCCGGTAAGTTGCCTTCGTACATGCAGAACGCGCGTGTAATACGCAGAATGCGCGTGTATTGCGCAGTAATGTCCCGGTAAGTTGCTTGCGCACTCGTGTGTAACACGCAGAATTGTCCAAGTAAGTGCGTTCGTACTCCATTTTTTTTCTCGCAATATTAATGTACTACTTTTTTCTTTACAAATAATTACTTGAAATAATTACTTGAAATAATTACTTGAAATAATTACTTGAAATAATTACTTGAAATAATTACTTGAAATAATTACTTGAAATAATTACTTGAAATAATTACTTGAAATAATTACTTGAAATAATTACTTGAAATAATTATTTGAAATTCGAAACTTAAACTTGTGTACATATTTTTTCATGAGCAACTGGCAACCATAAACAAATATACTAAAATCTACAATTTTACAATACGCATCTCCTTAACTTTCTTTGTTTTGGTATTGTGTACCTTCTTCTTGAGTTACATAATATGATCAAATGAAACAGATTTTTCTGATTTTGATAAATTTGACATCAAATCAAAGAACTGTAAATGAACACAATTTTTTTGTGAAGCAACTTTCTGTAAGCAGCTCAAGTACTAAGTAAACTTGTTTATAAACAACAATACGTGTATTTTAATATGTTTGGGGAAATGTCTGAAAAGACCATTTTTCTCCTGAAATAATGTTCGAAGTTTCTTGTGTTCTAAGTAAGTAAGTAAGTAAGAAAAATAAAGCTTTCGGAATAACTAGATTTATTAATTGAAAATGAATCTATATTATAATACCCGTATACTATTCTATTAACGGAGTATGAATAAATTTGAATGAGTCAACATTTTTTTAGTGAACGGAAACTGGGGAGGATGGGGAGCATATGGAAAGTGTTCTGCTACTTGCGGTGGTGGCGTCCAAGTCACGTATCGATCATGTAATAATCCAGCACCCGCCCACGGTGGGGCGCAATGTCCTGGCAGCAACAAGTACGTCAGAACGTGCAACACCCAAAACTGCCCAGGTAAAACATCTTAAACACACCAGTCGTATTACTCCGCCATAAGGATAAAACGAACGATTCTTAATTTACTCTGTGTTTTTTAGTCAACGGAAAATGGAGTACATGGGGTACGTATGGTCATTGCTCCGCTAAATGCGACGGTGGTGTTCGCGAACGATATCGAGCTTGCAACAACCCGGCTCCTGCACATGGAGGTGCAAAATGTCCAGGCTCCAACAAATACGTGCAGGCTTGCAATACTCACAAATGTCCCGGTGAGTGATCAATTTATTTTGAGGGGGGTGGAGTACCAAATTACTATGATACAGTACAAATAAATATTTGTCAAACTTTTTCATGTGTAGTGTAATTACTGCTTTACGTGATCTCAGCAAAAATCTTAAAAAACATGCCACATAATTTATTTTATAGTTAACGGCGGTTTTACGTCCTGGTCTTCCTATGGTTCCTGCTCCAAATCTTGTGGAGTTGGATCCCAAGTTCGTTCGAGATCTTGTACAAATCCCAGACCAGCGAATGGAGGTAGAGGTTGCTATGGTTCTGTCAGGCAGAGTCGATCTTGCAAAGTGAAAGAATGCGCAGGTAATTAACGCTGTTCTTTTGAGGCGGCAGTGGTGTAGTGGTTGTACATTTTGTTTTTAATCATGAGGTCGCAGGTTCGAGTCCCTGCTCTGGCGTACTCAAAATTGCTGTCAATTCATTTGAAGATACTTACTATCCGTGTTACGTCACAGACAACTAAGTTGAAGCAATTGTACATCTTACCTTCTTAAGTTAGGTTCGGCAAAATGATTTTTTAAATAAACCATGCTTTTTGTTAGCAACAAAACTAGGAGTTATTGTGACGCAGTTAGTATAATTGCCTACATGGTGATTGGTATAACTGTGGACTACATATTTGCGCAAAGCTTGTTCTAGAAATCTATATGTAATTTACATTTAGTGAATGGAAATTGGGGAAATTGGGGTCACTATGGTGGTTGCTCAGCCCACTGCAATGGTGGAATACGAACAAGACACAGATACTGCAACAACCCTGTACCATCACATGGAGGGAGAGCATGCTATGGAGCAAGTAAGATGGTACAAGCGTGCAACACTCACAAGTGTGCAGGTAGGTGGACTGGATTAACTTAAATAAGGGACTGCGAATCAGGATGGTACCTTCGAATGTAGTGACTTACACGAAATTGTGGTTATTGAGAATTTATAAACACTGCCACTTTAGACACAGGATTTAAGCGTACCAACTGAAGTTTCTTTATACATATTTATTTCATCTGTTACTGCATTTATACATATATAAATGCAGTAACAGAAGCAGAAAAGGACGGGTGGTTGAAGAGGGGCTGTCATCTAAACACAACGGCGTGTGCACTATCTAATGCGCTGACATCAAGTATATAAAGATTTTCGAATGAACTAATTTTAGCGAGTCCTAATATTTTGCGAGAATTAAATTTCGCGAATTTTGCGAAAAGTAATGTAATAACATTTCTCCCTCAATTTATACCGTGTTTCAAGGGTTTTTATGTCGAAAACAAAAATGACTCAAGTTGAAGTTTGCATATCTATTTAGTGATTAGTGAAGAAAAAAATTAGTAGCTATCAATCGTTTTTTATCTTGCCAACTTTGTGAACGGTTTATCATAACGCTGTTTCTTTTCAAAAAAAGAGAGAATCACATAAGAAAACAACCGGACTGGTCATGGTCTGTTTAATTCATCTGCATAAGTTCACAGTACCCAGTAGGTGAGAATGTAAAACTTTCGTGTTATTGTGCATATCACTTATCTTTTAGTCAACGGCAACTGGGGTAATTGGGGTAGCTATGGAGCTTGTTCCGCTCATTGTGGTGGTGGCATCAAGAAACGTTTTAGACACTGCAACAAACCTACTCCTGCTCATGGTGGAAGAAACTGTGGTGGATCCAACACCATGGTACATGCATGTAACACGCACAAATGTGCAGGTTCGTATTGCGTACCTTGTTAATAACTTGTACAAGCCGTTATTCCACTTGCATATATGTTGCTGAATAGGTCTTAGAAAATGTCACTTGCGAAGGTGTTTTATTATGATAAATTAAGAATATTTTTCCAAAAGCAGAAAAGGTGGAAATACATTCAACCCGGGGTGGAAAATCTGTAGCTTACTCATTGATCAGTTGCTAAATTTTTCAGTTGCTAAATTAATAAGATCGGACTTTTTTGGAATAAATTTATTCTTTTGTTATCTGCAATCTTTTTTACTACTTGCATTTAAACTTTTGGACACCTTCAGCAAGTGTCTTCCAAAGTGAGCGACTATGGTTGAAAATTTAAAAGAGCAGAAAACCCTTCAAATACAAATTCATCAAATTTATTTGTAATATATTGACGTTTACAAGTGTTTATATCTCGCACCGTTATAAACTTCAACACTTACGATTTAGTCAATGGTAACTGGGGATCCTGGAGTGCGTACGGAGCATGTTCAGCCAAATGTAATGGTGGCGTGAAAACTCGATATCGTCGTTGTAACAATCCAGCGCCCTCAAATGGCGGCAGGGCGTGTGCGGGTGGCAGTACGATGGTGGGCGCTTGCAACACACAGAAGTGTACAGGTAATTTTAAATGACAACTCAACAAGTTTGTTCAGTACTGACGAATAGAAGCTAAGGTAGGATATCACCCACAGGCCTTAAAGATATGCGTAATTGCACGGAGCCTGGAAAATCTTGAAAGTACATGTTTTCGAAATTAGGAAGTGGGTATCAGAAACTATTTCTGTAATGAGGATACAGTGAAGAAGCATTTGAAGAATGCATTTATAGAATATTTTTTTAGCTAGGTGGAGGTTAACTAAACAAAGTCAGAAAATGAAACATATTTGGAAAATAGTCTTAAAAAGTCAACTTGCAATTTTACGCAGCTACTAACCCTGCGATTGTTAATTTGGACGAGTTCGTATCAATCTACTCGAAAATATTATTAATATTTTAGGCTGGTCTGGTTGGGGACACTGGGGCGCATGCACGTTGCCATGCAATGGTGGTATTCGATTCCGCATGCGCAACTGCTTCTCATATCCATGTCCTGGATCAACGTCTATGATTGGAGTGTGTAATATGCACAGATGTACTGGGAAGTAGAGACGAAAGAAATAATCGAGCAAATCGCCTTGTGTGACTACCATTTTTTTGTTTGTTTACAAATTTATATCAGTGTTATTTTTTTTCTTGTGATTTAAAGAATAAATGTTCTTGCGGTTTATTTTATTTTGTGTTTTTTTTACCCAAATTATAAAATTGAGTACAATTCCGTGGTTTACGTTTAATGGGTTTAAATAAAGTGGTGGTGTTCTAATAATCTCACACGAAAACATGAAATGTTTACAGTATGTTATATGAAAACATTAAACGGTTGCGGTATGTGAAAGATGCTATGCCGAAACAGCGAAAGTTTACGGTTCGGTCGTAACTACCCAAGCATGCAATCTCATATTGAGTATGAAGAACTTGCAAAATTTCACCCAATAAAACAGTGTGAAAGCTGGTTAAAAGAGGCAAAGAACTCATGGCAGCTTGTACTGGGTAAAAATGTGTGTATGGAGGTTGTGTTGGCTTCCTCTCTTCTTCTTTATATGCTGTAACAATGCAAGACCATGGGATGGTAAGCGACGTTATTTATATGGTGATTCAACGTTAAGTACAGAAACTTTTACGAGTAGAAACTTTCGCGAATTTTAACCAAAATCGTGAAAGTTTATGGAAACAAAAAAAAACTTATACTACGGTTTCAGTTTAAAGTTTATATTTGATAATAAAAGAACATGTTTTTAAAGTTCAATCCTTTAAAACGTTAACTTTTAGTGATTCACAAAGTTCGCAAAATGCAAAAAAGTTTCATGAATTTCTTACTAGCAAAAGGGTCTATCCGCAAGTGTTCTGCACTTAAAGTAGAATAACATTCGTTTTTTTATTTTTCAGTTGAACTTTCAAATGCTACATCTCCCAACAATTTCACCACACAGAACGAAACACCAGAAAATCATACTATATTGACTGACGCAGTGCTGCTTAGCAACACCTCATCACTCGCTAACGATGGGTCCAATCGGAGTAATCAAATCAATTCTTCTAGAGAAGCAAGTAAGAACATAGAACACACAACACTGGACACGTCCAGAGACTTTAACACCTCTACAGTGAATCAATTCCATAATAATTCAGTGCCATGCTTACTCCCATCATGCAATGAAACATCCCCATCATGCAACAAAACACTGTTCCCATCATGCAATAGAACACTACTAACAAATTCTCTAAACAATGCAACAACTATGAATAATACAACTTTGACATCTTTAAAAGCAATAAACGGCTCGAATGTTATTATTTCTTCCTCTAACAATAACACAGTACCCCGACCCATACAGACGTTCGAAACAGGTGGAATTAAAGAGGATGCTACCAGTGACAGACAGGACATTATCAAAGGAAGAAATCAGCACCATTCAATCTCTGAGTTCAGTGGAAACCTGACAAAGATAGAGTTTGGAACAGTTAGTGATGCTGAAGACACAAATGGTACTCGAACTGTAAGTAAACAAAATCAAACCGTTCAATTCGATATGGGAAATAAATCATACGCCCTTACCAATGTGACGTCAGAACACAACTGTAGTGGTTGCCTAAGAGACGAGAACGGCGATGTGACGTCATTGCATTCGTACAAAGGCACGCCTGTAACTGAAGATGTAGAGGAAGGCTCCGCAAGTGGGGAAGAGATAAACATGAAGAGGTGTAAAACTCAACATTTTAGCACTTCATCTCGAAGAGATATCTTTGATATGTTCAGTAGCGAAGAAGATGATGATCTTGCTGCGGCTAATATAAACTGTCTAACGGCGACGCGACGTCGTTTAATCACCAACAATAAAACACATCGTAAAGTGACGCATAGCAACGGGACGAAGACAGAGAAAGATGACAAAAGTGAAGAAGAGAAGAATAAAGAAAGACAAGACATGAATAAACAAAGAGCGAAATCGAACGAGCAACGCGCCAAAGAATTAGAACTTACTAAATACAAAATCCTAAACGGTATACACGATTCACCCACGCAACCACCCGATACAAACGATGATCGTAACATCGAAAATAAAACCATGGAAATAGATCCTTCGATGTTGCCTAGTAACGAATCAAACAAAGAACCACCCGTCGATCTTCGTGATGCTAATGTCGGGATTGTTGGCATGGATACGCATCCGGCTATTGAACCCAACAACAAAACTCAGCGTCGAAACAAAACAAAGGAAATTAAAAATACAAACAACGAAACCACCCGTGTAGACAAAGTCGATATCGTTCCCAAGAAAAAAATACTTTGCTTTGGCGATTCTATAACAAAGGGATTCTATGGCGACAATAAAACATTTAATCCGTTTTCTAATAAATTAGAAGAGTTGTTAAGCAATGACAAAAAGACTGAGTACGAAGTTTTAAACTTTGGAATTCCGGGGGCATGTGCATCAAAGAAAATGCAAGCCCGTCTTCCCGAAGTGATTAAAGAAGAGAAGCCGTTAGATCTTGTTATTCTATTAGCAGGTACTAACGATCTGATATCGGAAGATTGCGCAGATAAACTAGATTTATACGCGGAGATAAAAAAGCTTCATGAAAGCATCCACAAGATGGGCGTAAAATCTGTTGTAGTCACCATCCCTGATATTTCAGTAAATGTGAACGGAACTAAAAAGATGACCAAAGAAGAATTTAAAGAAGCTTGGAACGAACTCAACCAAAAACTTCGTTTGTTCGTCTACACTTCTAAAGAAAATAATATGATATTAAGTGATTTAGCAGATGAGTTTACGAGACAGGGTGTGAAGGGCGGTATGAATATGAATGGGATGTGGGCGGATAAAGTGCACCCCTCTAAGGAAGGGTATGATCGTATTGGAGAAATTATTTTCAAAGATATTGATGGGAAATTTTAAGTTTTAAAAAATTATTTTTTTCTTGTGATGATATGCAAAATGTGCTTCTAAATTGTTGTGGGTGGTGGTTATTTTGAGAAAAAAATGACAATGTATAGATGGACGGAAGTTCTGTCATTATTACAAATCACTACAGCGTCTTAAAAAATTTATTTTTGTATATATATATTTTAATCAGCGAGGAATAACGTAAATGATTCTTGCAATGCCTTATTTTGTAGATGCAAACTTTATCATCTTGAATTTTTATAAAAATGTTGCTTGATGATAAGATATTCAAATTTTTACACAGATGGTACTGGCAACATAGTCGCCGATAATTTGTTCCTAACTAAAAAATAAAAAAAATATATACAGTATTTTACCATGAGTTACAATTTGCCACTGTTATTGGTGGTGATGTTGCTGTGATGCTGTTTTAACCAAAAATGAAAAAAAACATGACGAATATAATGTTATTGTAATGTTGGTGATTTGCTCCTAGTACAACTTGTGTTCTATAATCTTGCCGTCGCCATCAAGATTATCATGAAGGTAAAATGTGCTGGGAACGAAGTTGACATCAAACCATGTGTTGATATCAACAGTTTCAATCATAGTCCTTTTTTGGAGAAAATAGTGACCAAATCGTGAAAATTGAGAACATTTTTCTTATAGTTCAGTGTTCTTATAAAAAACGTCATGTAATATACACAGGTAGATAAGAAAACATTAAGAGACATCTGAAAGCTAAATTCCAAATATTTCGAACTAACTGTTGCACGAAGTCAAAATATATGTTTCTGGAAACTACTGTAAAGTTTAAGGTTATGTAAACTTTTGCTTTCTGTGCCATAAAAAGTTGTAGTTACCCATACAGTTTCGTTTTGGGGGATTTTAAAGCCACTGAAGATGTGGCTTGATTATTTTTTTACGTACTAAAAGAACAACAACGAAAACATCATTGATCGCTCTGTTCTGCCATCTTACATTCTGTCTTTCTTTCTCAGTTCACTGGACACACATAACAATAGTATCAACTTCTGTTTACGCGTTTAATGGCGGCCACTAAATAAACATGCTTCGCATTCTCTTTACGCTTGATTGCTACTTCAGTTAAATTATTTCAGTTGAATTAAATTAAAATATTATCCAAATTTTATAAAGAAATACAATTGTTCATCTTGGCAAGTTCCATATTTTTTCTTTAACTTAAAAGGTGAATAGATCAAACAAAGAAGACACAATTTCCCGCCAAGATTTCAGATACCAATCTACCTCGTCCCCAGGGTTCTTTGTGCGTGTTTTTTTCAGTCGTCTCAACTAATTAAAAAAACAATCGTGTTCCAAAAACCTTTATGTTGCTAGCATTTTCCACTGAAACAGCTGAGGATTCTGGGATATGCATATAATGTCATATGGGAATAAAAAAATATCCACATATCGGAACAGCATATATAACATTTCCCTTTTAAATTAAACCTCCTTCGTAATAATATTAACATTGCAGATTTTTAACCAATTTTGAGTGACAATGCGTAGGAGAGAGCACATATATAATGACACTCAATTTTTCCATAATAGTTTCTTAATGACGGTTTATTACAATCGTTTTTTTACGAAATCTACGATAGTGTAATTGAGTTCAAAAGAAAAGAATTGATTTCCATAGTGGCAGTTGTTTTTTTAAACTTTGCGGTAAGAAAACGTTTTGTTTTTGTTGTTTTTACAACTCACAATCATAAACAAAACACCTGTCTAAATGTACATAACTTTGTTTGTGTTGTTTATGTTAAAAAAACAGTTATGGAATTCTTTAATCTTTTGTGATAAAAATATTTTTCATTTTGATCATAAAAATATTAACACTGTCAGAATAATATAATGCGTGCTTTAGTAGCTCGTTGTTGTTTTTTCTTGAAATTCACAACATTTCATCCTCTCTTTTGTAGAGGATAAACCTTTGTAAAAGATTTTCTTTTATTCTGAGGTCATTTTACTAGAAAAAGTTTTTTAATAAGTTTAATTTTCACAAGAGGGATACTTAATCAAAACATGATTTAAATACAGCAAAGAGACTTCCATCAACATATATACAAGAAAAGATGAGATAATGTCTTTTTCGCCTTTTATTCATCATCTAACATGATGTATGTTCCGTTGAAATTGTCAGTTTTAAGTAGACTTCCGATTTGTCAGGATAACCTACTCGATATTCGCCCAATTTCCTGTTATAATAGGACCGTGAATTCCGAATGACATTGATTGATGGGGGCATGTGTGAAAAAAGTTTTTTATATAAAAGTTTTACATTTACAACAAGAAAATGTTTCTTATAAACTTGTTTCTTATATAAAAACGTATAAAGAACGCGTGTTGTCTCTGTTTTTAAACCAGGACGGCTAGTGTCCGATATGAGACAAGAAACAACAGGCGCTGGGAACGAGGTTGGAAGTACACACCTTTTTATAAAACCACAAGTATCAGATTTTTCCAAAAAATAAGAACAGGTTCCCAGAACCAGTGAAGACACGAATGAGACCTGAGAAGGAGGTTAACTTGCCAGTTATATATTTCACTCTTCTTTATACTGATCATTTTGTAAGCGGGAGGTTTGCTTTTTACCCAAAAATTATAAAGCCAAGTTGATTGTTTTCTGAAAGCTAAGAGAAAAAAGTATCAAAATGAGTTGAGTACTTTCGCGCGCAGTAACCTCAAAACAGCAAAAGCAAAAGTTTTCTCACGCGAAATCATAGCCAATTTAAAAAACGCGGAAGTTTTTCACCCGAAAAATAATTTTTTTTCCAAGCAAATTTGGCCCCTCCCTGAAATTCGTTGTTATCAAAAAAAAATAGTGACACATGGATGGATATTAATAATAATAATACGTATACAATCTTTTCCTTTTTTCAGTCTATCATTCTATTACAAATTTTGTCTCTTTCTTTCTCTTTGCCATGTAAACATTTCTCTAATATCTTTATTTCCTCAAGTACTTGTCGCAGTTTTCTCCTTTTTTCTATTTTGCGCTGAAATAGGTGGAGTGTTCAGGACTGTGGGTGAAGTCATTATAACCCTAACCCTAACCCTAACACGGTAGAAGAATTTGAATTGTTATGTGGTAGCAAAATTCAGCGGTACATTGGTGAAGATGGAGAAACCGATGACGGAACTGATTGTGAGTGGGGAAGTCGAAGAATATTTTTTTACTTTGCAAAGCAAGAAAAGTAAGAAAAATTGAGAAAAAAAATCTTATTTTTTGCTCATTCGCGAAAGGTTTTTCACGCGAAAATAGCCTTTTTCTTTGATTTGCGAAAGTTTTTTCACGCGAAAATAGCCTTTTTCTTTGATTCGCGAAAGGTTTTTCACGCGAAAATAGCCTTTTTCTTTGATTTGCGAAAGTTTTTTCCGCAAAATTTGTTCAAAAAACCGCAAAACGCGAAAGTTTATTCCATAAATTTCGCGTTTTTTTGATACGCGAAAGTTTCTGCTCTTAAAGTACTCATCCCACTAAATTAAAAAATGGGGGGTTAAAATGGACGGGGGATGGATGATGTTGGAAGAAAAAATTAAAAATTAAAATCAAACTATTTCTTCTCAAATAAAAGCTGGGACTTAGAGATAACCAGAGACAGTTGTATTGTATTTGCATGGAGAAAATTACTGTCTGTGGTAGCGTTGCTAATTCTCTGAAAGTAACCGATATAACGTTAACTGATATAATGCCAGACTGATGGTTATTTTTTTTCATGTTTGACGTGTGAAGGGTTAGTTCTAATGTCGTTAATAGTTTTTTATTTCTTCATTATGATCCGATAACCGTACTTGGTACAGGTGTCACGTGTCACTATTAGTATGTCTTTCCGATTTAACTGTCCTGTACATATTTTTTAATAAAATAAAAAGACTCAATCATGGGACACCTTTTTTTTTCTTTGTAAAATTTGTATAATTATTCATTATATCACATTTCTTTTGAAGAAATTGGTGCCGTAGTTTAGTAGTTATAACTCTCGCACTTTGTGCGGGAGACCGGGGTTCGATTCCCTTTGGCGGCGATTCAATATGGGCGAGTGAATGTTACCATAGCCCCGGGTTAACCCAAGCCATGTGAGAGAAATTGGGGAGATGGCACACTGTGTGAGCCGTTGGATGTTGCACGGAGTTGTCTGGTAGAACGCGGACCCTAATTGGGTCTGCGTAGCTCAAAATGAGCAATAAATAATCTAGGACTCCTCATCTAAGCCATGGCCCCTCCTGGAAATAATACACGGGGTATATCCCTCAATATTTGTGAGGCTAGCCATGCCAAATATGCACATCTCTCTATCTATCTATTGGCGGTGTTTAAAGTAACAATGTTTGTTCTTAGGCTTTGCCTCATTAAGTCAGCCATGTTACAGTTTTTAATAAAATATTAGTCCATTATTTCAACAACTATTAAAGAATGACATTTTAAAAGTTATCTAAGGCTCAAAATGTCGATGCTCCTAGAATCATGAGGCTCAAATTAAACGTACGATTCTTAAAGTTGTGTGGTCCAAATATTTCTTTATATTCGTTTAGTTTTCGGTTCAGGATTTATTTTATTTTACAAATCTCGTACTGAGATTTCTCATAATAAACAATCACCTACTACTGGGATGCATAATTCTTGATTATGATATAAAAAAGTGGGGGTCTGGGGTTGAGTTCATGTAGAAACAGCAAATCGTATCACTTATGAAATATCAAAACAAAAATTTTCTCAGTGTATACACAAATGTTAATTCGTTAATAGCTTTTCCTGATTTCCTCTTTTCGTGTCCAAGATAAGCAAATGAAGAGATCTGTATTCTATGGAAATATAATGACTCCATTGTTGTTCTTTTGATTTGCTCTGATTAACAACCATCTATTTAATAAAGAGAGCTATTTTTATGATTGTGAAAACTAGATTGGTTGGCAGTTATGTCGACTTTTATTTCTGAAGTGATTTATTTTACACAAAGCTACTAACGGTGAAAAACACGCGAGGAAAAGCTTCTATAATCATCAACTGGGCGGAAGGTTTTCTATTATTATTATTATTGTTATTATTACTTTCGTTTAATACCTAGTCGTATTTAAAGGGATGAGCAGGGTTTACCTTCCGAAAGTTTTAAATATTTATATATAAGGCAGCAAGAGGTCTAGTTTAAAACCTTCCTCCATCGCTGTTTCATTTGTAAGCGTTTTTATTAAGTTACTGAGAAGTCGATTGTCTTGTGAAACAGTATACAGAGTATAGAGGACAAGAAAAATACATTAAAACAAATCTGGATTATTATTTCTCATCCGTATCACGTGTTTAATCAAAAAAGAAGCCACTGTAACCCGGGTTCAACTCCCTGGGACCTCAGTTGGTATCCTGCATCTGGTCGATCATTTCTGTTCGTACAAGTTGTAAAATGAGATTCCCAGACCAAACATGAAAACAGAATTAAAACAAATATATATCTAACTTGTTTAACTAGGGCAGCACATCCGTCAACATAAAATATGTTTTTCGTCCTGACAGGTGATTCGTTGACAAGATGTTGCGAAATGTACTTTTACTCATGCCGTTAAAAGGCTTCTATATATAAGAAGTATATCTGAGTAGCTGTAGGCCACTACATTATCGAAATATGGTATATATGGAGATATGAGCGTACTTAGTGTGTAGGGAGTATATAAGTGTTTATCGAGTGTATAAGTATACGAACGTATATTTGGTGTGTAGTTAACTTATTGGAGGATATGGGACACATATAAGGAGCATACAAAAATATATGTCTTGATGGCGTATATCAGCAGTAATTTTAAATTTTGACGCTTGCTTTTATCTAACAGCTGATGTAAACACAAAAATAATCTCTCTATTTTCATTTCACTCCATTTTGTTACGAAAGACGATAAATAAAATATTACGTCATCTTCACTCACATATACAGCGACATAATTTCAAAATTCTAAACATTGGCAAGACAAAGCGCTTTCTCTGCTGTGTTGAGTGAAGAATACTTTTTACTTGCAAATCAAAAAATAATTCACGGTACTTAAACTTTTTATTTTCTTATTTACATATTTTTTGTGCGCCATTTTAATTTTAAAAACTGATTTGATGAGACCACGTGCTCAGTTCGAATTCATGTTTGTTGTTGAGCGAGAATAGCTTTGCTTGAAAGTAAATAGTTGTCTATTTAAAAACCTACAGTGTACAACTCGTAAATAATTCAGCTTTTATTTTTTCTGAACAATCATTCCCAGCACAAGTCCTATTATTTTTACAAGCTGTGAAGAACAAAACGATGAACGATAAGGAATATCTACAGAAGAATTTTTTATTTTCACAATCATATATTAAAGTTAGTTATAGTTATAGTTAAAGTTAGCCGAATTCTGATTTTTACATTTCTTAATTAATTTTGTATTTATTTCTCTTTTTTAGTTTGACTCGATTACTATATGAATACATACACAGATTGACTCGATTACTATATGAATACATACACAGACAGTTTTTCTGGTTATGTTGTCCGATCTTCACCTCGTGTCGAGGTAGCACCAAGAGGGAGTTCCACCCTCCCTAGAGTAAGTAACTTAAAGCTATACTTTACAGCAACCTTTTTAGGTTCATTTTAATTATAAACGTTATTTTGATAAACAAACGAACAAACCTACTTCATATTCGTCCAATTGATGGGAGACATGTGTGAAAAAATTTTCTGAATTTTTTTAAAGGAAACAAGCCCATTCTCGACCCCAGACTCTTTGAGATAAACTCAATAAACTTTCGAGGTTTTAATCTCAAAGAGGTCTGGGGACGAGAATGGCAACAAGTCTGTTTGTTACAACTTGGTTTTCTTATTTATTAAAAAAAGTGTATGAGAAACTAGTCTATATAAACATTTGATCAGAATGACATGAACTTTTTAAAACATGCCAAACTTTAACTAAATTTTCAAGATTCATGTTAGCTGTTCAGTTTTCAAGATTCATATTAGCTGTTCAGTTCTCTTGATTCATATTAGCTGTTCAGTTTTCTTCTCATTTAACAAGATTCATATTAGCTGTTCAGTTCTCTTGATTCATATTAGCTGTTCAGTTCTCATTTAACAAGATATACACAAACAAAAGTTCGTTAAAAACAGTTGATAACCAATGAACTGTTCCTACTATTGCACTGCATACTATACCACACTATATCGTCCTGGATTGGGGTATAATAGGGGATGTTACAGACACCTAATTTGGGACAGTCGGCACCAACTGTCTCAGATGTTACTTGTCTCTATCTCTGACTGTAACAGACCATATTACAGCCTGTGGAGGCCTGTGCACGAAGTTGGCAGAGTTGTAATAGCCTGGCGCTAAAGAAAAGCACTTGGGATGTCGTAGTCCATTGAGATTGGTATAACATTTGAGTTACTCTTTCAAACTAGTCACATGTATAAAAGTGACGTGGTTGTTTCAAAAAGTCTATCTTTAACACGGAATCAGATTAATTTCTTTTTCTAAGAAAATAGTTTGCGTTTTAACAAAAAAGTCGACTCGAGATCTAAGGTGACATATAAGTGACGCCTAAAATCCGATAAATAATATAAAAACCGTCAAATCGAGACGTCATAATTCGTTTTATGTCCATTTATAATGTCACGCCTCTGGAAGGCGCATATCATGAGGCGTGGGGTGGTGTTGTTACTCAGCAGGGGCGGTGATAAGTATTTCTGCTTCCAAAAAAGGTGCTAACGTAGTAGCAAATACTCGTTCAGTCATTTTGCGGTGCATATATAATTAATGGATAACAAACTGCTAATGAAATGTAATTAAGATGATCGTTCCATAAATAGTTCGGGTTTTTATTAGCCATTTTAATTTAATGTGGATTTTTAAACGCTGACAAATTTCAACGTCATTTTTTACGATCGTTCACATGTGTGACATATTTGAAAATTTATTCCCAGGACAGGTTGGGAAATTAGATTTGTTATGAGAGAATAATTTTAACTTTGTTCTCAGAGCAATTTTCATCATAAATTTTGTCGTGGAAAAATGGTTACAACTTCGTCTCCAGGACAAACCGCATCATAAGATTTTGACTTCAGAGGTTATATGCAACCTCGTTCCCAGGGTCTTTTGAAACAAATGTTAGAAGGAGAGAAGTGGTCATTCGAGGAGTATGATTGCGCAGGACGTTATACAACGCAACAGCCAATGCTTGAGAAATATATTTAATAAATTCAGATTTTTCAATGGCGGGCTTTATAAATGTTATTTCCGGATTTATAAAGTTAAAGAGCATCAGAAAGGATGTATATTTCCTCCCTTCATGCGCCCTTTTAATCATACACTGCGCGAAGTTTTCAGATATTCATTAAACTTTTTTGTGAAAATAAACCAACCTCGTTCTTAGGACTTTTTCTTTCATTGTAAAAGCTGAAAAGCTCTAGATATGAATTGCACTCATTAACTTCTTACTGTCATATATCCATTTTCTTATTAAAAGTTTAGTATATTTTTGAAACGTGTTGTGATGTTTGTGCGAGTGTATAGATCGTATACTCAGTCACCTTTTATCTTCATAGAACATCAGCCATGCAGTCAATCAGGCGCATGCGCAGACCAATCAACAATCTACTTTCGGTTTCAAAGAAGCCATTAAAAGCAAAGTAAGTGATTACACTTTTAATTAAAGTGTTTCACTAAAGTGTAAACGATAACTATTTGAAATATTTTTTAATAGGCTACCATATTTGGGACATTATTTCGACCAAGAAAGCGAAGAGAAAAGGTACATTATATCCTACCTATAAAGCCCTCTTTTTTTAGCTGTCACTCAAATTTTTCATGTTTATTTTATAAATGCAGGCCTAACTTAAATTGAAGTAGACATACTTCGTGAATGACTAACAAACTGCCTGGCAGTGAATAGGATTCGATCCAAGGTCCCCTTAACTGGGAGCCGCAGACGAATCCACTACACTACGTATGTTAGTGATGCACGCAGACGAATTAAAGAAGATTCGCCTATGTACAGTTGACTTGTTTGTTTAGAAGGAGAATATAGTGGATGTACCACCACAAGCTAACTTTACTCTTACCACACATGACAAGGTATATAGAATTTCTTAACGTTTTCCCGGAAGAACATCCTTGTCCCCAGGGTCTCTTGGCCTCTGAGCCGCTACCACGAAGGGAGGCCAACAATTTCGCCGCTATAAAATTATTTAAAAAGGAAAAAGGCTTGGGATCGAGGTTGCCATAACAAAAGGCTAGCCTTCTTCAAATTCTTAAGCTCCTATGCGAATAGGTATTTTTAAAGTTTTTATAAAAATGTTTACTCCATTTTACTTAGTATCTTGCTCCGTATTCACTTTATAAATTCTGGCGCTAAATCATTTCTACAAGAGTTCATATCAATATACTATCTAGTTCAACCTCGTCTCCAAGGCTCTTCTATGCGTATTATATTCTGACGGGACTGTCCATTAAATTACCATAGGCGTAGAAGAGCCCTCGAAGCGAGGTAATTATTTGTTTATCTGTTCTATACATTTATTTTCATTTAGACGTTAAACTACCACAACGGAAAAGTCGTCAGTGGAAAGCCACAAGATCTTATATCTTTGTTAGTTCCAACGCATGACTATTATCCAGAACCTAATTATATCTTTACATTTCTCTTATGTGTACGTCTTTTTATGCCCCTGTCCAAGTTCTTCAGAAAGTGGCAGATATGGTTGAAAAATCGATCGAAGAGGACAGTGAGCACAGGAAAGAGATCGCGAAAAACTTTATGTTACTCTTAGTGGAGTGGAGCGAAAATTTCCCGTTTGATTTTAAATGTAAGAACATGATGAAAGAGTTCGGTAGATGCAGCAAAATATGCACAAATGTGAAACCCGCACTTACGTCGTCCGTCAATATGATTACAAAGTTTTTAGTTCGAAAATTTCAAGAATTATTAACATACGTTGAAGTATCCAAAGAATTTCACATCCAGTGTGACGAGGAAGACAAACAACTCTCAGATGTATGTCGTGACCCTGTCGAATTTGCGGAAAATTTAACGATATTAGAAGTTGAAAAGTTATCGCAAATCGGCGCTGAACAGTTTGTGGAGAAATTTATTGCGCAAGATATGACGTGTAGTCAGTTAGATTTGACGTCGACGGCGACGATTTCTTGTCTTGAACTTTACGTAGCATGGTTTAACCGCTTGAGTTATCTTATTGCAACTGAAATTTCCATGTGCCCGATAAAGAAAAATCGTGTAAAACTCGTCAACTTTTTTATCGAAGTGGGTAAGTGTTGTTTTAAAAAAGCTAATTTTAACTCTCTCATGGCGATTATCGTCGGTTTAAATATGAACGCTGTAGCGCGCATGCGCAAAACGTGGCTGAAAGCCAATCAAAGTTTATTTATAAAACTCGAACATGAAATGTCGCCAGAAAGTAATTTTCGTCGATACAGGGACACTTTGAATGAGCGGCTGAAGAATCGACACAAAGATAACGTCATACCAGTGTTTTCAATATTGGTGAAAGACATCTATTTTCTCAATGAAGGTATAAAAGACCGACTTCCGAACGACCTTATAAACTTTGAAAAATTTTGGCAGCTTTCCGAGCAAATTAAAGATGTCATCTTTCTGAAGAATAAAACGTGCGAGTATTCAAAGAACGAAGCAATCATGGACTACTTGAAAAATACACCAGTCTGTAATGACGAAGGTATCTACAAATCTTCATTCGAAGTTGAACCTCCTGAAACGAACTTCGAAAGAGCTCGTTATAAATCTGTGCGAATTAAAGTCGGTAACAGGTAACTCTATCGTTTGCAAAATAACGCGATATCTAACTCGATATTCTTCGATGGTGACCGACTTTGATTCGATATTGATTCGGTATTCCTCGATGCTAGTTTCAAGTCGGTAATATAACTGTTGGTGCCAGCTGAAGTGATATTAAACTTAATTCTTCTATATTTACTCGAAGCTAAGTCGATATTCCTTAATACTGACTCGATGCTGAGTCTATATTCCTCGATATTGACTCGATATTTCCAAAATACAGAACATTTTTTTCTTCAAAACTGTTTAGTGGGTTGCAGAGTCTGCAGCTATCATAACTTATTTATTTATTTATTTATTTGTTGCGCTTTTCATATTTGCTGATAGTCTAAGCAATCAGTTCCTTCACGCTTCGTTGATTGTAAATGACCACGTTGCCATGGTAACTATAATCAACAGAAAAATTAAATTATACACTCGTAATAAAATATATTTTTAATCTTATTATTTATCTTATATATATTGTATTTTTTAAATTATATAACTTAAAATTTAAAATCGTGTTAATTAACCCGCGTCAGTCGCGTTGAAAAGCACGCGCTCGCGTTGTTGGATAACACGCGTCAATCGCGTTTGATAACACGCCTATACCGCACCTTATATAAGGTCAAATTTAGAACACGAGAAAACATCGGCGCTTTATTTCACACAATGCAAATTTAATTTTAGCCGGTTAACATTACTTGCAATTTTTTATTACGGATCTTTTTGCCACATCGCACAAGTAGCAATGGACCTTTATGACACATAAATTGCATCCTGTTTAGTTAGCCTAAAAACTCCAACAAAAAACTGTCGCCGGAATCTTCTTCTTTCCATTTTGGTATGAGAGTATTTCAGATTTTGCCCTGGATCCAAAGTTACACATGATAATAAAACAAATGCGGGTAGTATCAAGGGCGCAGGTGTTTGCATCTTTGTTCCTTCTCTATACTCGTATTCTCCCACGCAGAGTTATTTCGAACCCCCGCCTTGTCATTAGTTCGTGTTAAAAGCAGGAAAAAAGATTTATGTTTTTATAAAAAATGTTCTAAAATCACAAATTAAAATCTCTTTTTTTTACTTCTGGGAAGGCCTACGAAATGAGATTTTCACATTTAATGGCGTACACGGAATGAGGGCTGGAAAATGTATTGCATTTTAAAGTTAATAGGTGATCTGCACAAATCCAGTTAAAGGCTCTAGTGATGGCAGTTTCTTAATTATTTAGCAATTTTAGTACTGAGGGTGTCTTTTTTGGCGTATGTACAAAGAGTTCATGAAAAAAAATTTCAAAAAAAAAATAACTTTTATTAGTTTCTTCATATTTTAAAGCCTAAAAATCCATTACTGGAAGTTTCTTATTTTTTGGAAGCTCCAGCCTCTAGTTTCTTATAAACAGGTTTCTTTTAAAAAAAATACTTGTAAGTCAATTATTAATATGAATCATCTGTTAACATGTCATCACAATATAATTCTTTCGTTAGCTTTAAAAAGGCAAAATAAAAATTTGATTTGGCGATACCATCAAAAAATCTATTTTTTAATTCACCTTGTTATTGAGATGACTCAACCATTATGAGGTATTGAATATATAATTTTGAAAAAAGTTCTATGAAACTAAATATTTATCACAGTTTGAAGTACTTCAATTTATTTTTCAAATTACAAATAACTTCAAAGGTTTACATTGGAAATATATTCCGCACGTCTGTTGCTCTTGCCAGGAGTGTGTTTTTTGAAGAACAAATATACGCCTTAAATCTAGCTTCTGAAACCTTTTTGGAAAGCTCTCGTTTAACATAATGCAATAAAAACTATTGCATGATAACAATTTAGATATTGTACTTCCTCCCTCCCCTTTATTTCATGTTTACGACAGATTTAGTACCCAATGCATAGTAAATCACCAACGATGAAGAACCTTTGCGCTGTCTTGAATTTAGCACCAGGAAAATTTATAGCAGTTATGTCAAATATTTTTGTTAAAAAATAAAAAGAGTCAGGATGTCATGGCTTCAATATTCTCGCTGAGAAAGAATTAAAACCATAGTAATGCTAAGGTACGTTTCTTTTTTCTTTTCGTGGGATGGAGGATGTGCGTTTCTTTAATCGCAAAGCAACACACAGAGCTGCTGTGTATCACGATATGATCTATTTGAAAAGTTGATCAATCTAAATTAAAGTTTAAGAAATTACGAAACGGGATGTTGACTTCCATGTTTAGGAATATTTTATCAATACTGTGACTTGGACTACTTCAAAGCTTGAATAAGACTGTACCTTAAAGGGATGTCAAGGATAGGGTGGAGGGGAGGGTGTGGGTGTGGGTGAGTGTTAATCGGTTTCGTGGTAATGCTAACGACAACAACGTCACCCCCAAATAAAGTCAAAAAAGAAAACTCACGCACCACCTTTTAGAATCAAAATATATTTATTTTGATGCCTCGAGAGGCTTATTTCAAAATTCTTCATTTAAAGGGGCACAGGGGAAAGCGTAAGCAAAAGGGGTTCTAAAGGAAGTGTTGGCGCTGTCCATGACACATGGAGAAGAATATGTTGTATGTACAAGAATGGTAATAGTTCAACGTTTTGTCCTAGTGCGTATATAATTGATGAAAAACATTTTCATAAAAAGACATTTTTAAAGGTTATAAAAAATTAATAAGTTACACTATTTATATTTTATGTTTAACGTGTAAATTATGTCAACAGAGTCAGTTGGACGAAACATCACATGGTTAAATGCGCATTTTTAGTTATCTAAATTTGTTAATAAAATATTTTAAAGCACGCTCCGATTTTCAAAGGACCCCATTTTTCAGTCAACAAATAACCAGCTTCTCGAAACTTGAGCCGCGATTGGTGGCAGAGGAAAATACCTAGACGGTTTATGTTTGGGTACAGTCGGCAGCCCAATCCACCGTCTTTCTAAAATACGGAGAATCCGCAGGAGGTATGGTGATCCAACTATGGATCTCTGTTTTCTCCCAATTTTGCCGGAACCGTTCTTTAATTTCATTAAAAAAAATTTTTCAGTACCTGGTAACTTTTTCATTCATCACAAGCTGCGTTGCAGCAATGATGACCTTCAACCTCGTCCACAGGGCTCTTTTTCTCTGTCTGACAATCTCGGACGGCAAGAAAAGAGCTGCAACATGTCTTTCTGTCACTTAACATCTTTCTCAGGGAACTGGACACAAGTTTAGTTCCCTTATTACTCCTGGTCTGCAACATACGCACCTTATTTATAAGAATTCTTTTTATAAGAATCATCGAGGCTCGAACATCAGACAGCCAAAAAAATTTATTTGACAAATTTGAAAAATCTAAACAAATATTCACTTTCTTGTTGTTCTATATATTCGTTTTTCTTTAATATTAATGAATAGATTTTTCACATTTCGTTCAAAACACATTTTCATGTCATAGTATCTTCGCTTTGATCAACCTCGAACCCAGGGCCTGTAGTTTCATCTTCATATCAAAAAACGCTACAGGCCCTGGGATCGAGGTTGCGCTTTGATTAGAATATTAGTTGATTTTTTCAACAATTATTTAAAAATTACTTCAAGAATTACTTAAGGCTCAACATGTCAATTCTCTAAGAATCAGAAGGCTGAAATAGAAAAGTACGATTCTTATAAAAGAAGAAAAGAAGGGTTTTAAAAGAGACTGCATCATCTTTCTTTTGTCCACTATCTATTTGGCGTTTAAAAAAGAGGACTGTGTGGATTGAACACAAAAAAATACCGCATAAAAAGGTCACGTGACTTTAAGAGTCCCTGATAAAATGCGGAACATAATATTTAACAAAAGTAAAGATACAAAAAAAAAACTATATGGCTGCGATGTTGAACGAGGAACTGGAATTTCAAAAAAAAAATTTGAACAAATACGTTTTTCCTACGTGATAATTTTTTCAAAATGGCCTATCATCATTTGTGTGTTTTATATTTAATATTAAAACGGTCTAATCGTAGTTTTCAAACAAAGCTTGATAACCCATGTTGAATTATTCATAATTCTATTTATTCCTTAAATGCTTCGTGCGAAAATTTTATTAGAAAAAAAGCGAGAAGATGAACTGGTTGTTTTTTTTATATTTGAATGATCTGAGAGCTCACACATGGTGGTTTTCGCAGACCTCTATCCACTCCGAACGAAAAATTTTAAACCAAGTCATTGTTTTATATTGAAAGTAAAATCAGTCGGAACAGCCTTCTAAGAGCTTCTCGATTTCATTTTTGTTGGTGATAGATATAGGTTGACATTTAACACCCAATTTTTTTATTTATTCATTATTATGTATAACAGACAACTATTTTGACATTTTTGACAATATATTTTTTATAAAAACATGTTTGAATAAAGAAAGCATAGAAAAACATTGGGGAAGTATAAGCAAATGGATTTCTTGGTAAGATCCCCCTTTTCACATTTTCCTTCTCCTCCTCCTTCTTTCTCTCTTCTTCTTCTTCTTCTTCTCTTCTTCTTCTTCTTCTTCTTCTTCTTCTTCTTCTTCTTCTTTCTTCTCTTCTTCTTCTCTTCTTCTTCTTCTCTTCTTCTTCTTCTTCTTCTTCTTTCTTCTTCTCTTCTTCTTCTTTCTTCTTCTTTTCTCTTCTTTCTTCTTCTTCTTCTTCTTCTCTTCTTCTTCTTCTTCTTTCTTCTCTTCTTCTTCTTCCTTCTTCTTCTTCTTCTTCTTCTTCTTCTTCTTCTTCTTCTTCTTCTTCTTCTTCTTTCTTCTTCTTCTTCTTTCTTCTTCTTCTTCTTTCTTCTTCTTCTTCTTCTTCTTCTTCTTCTTCTTCTTCTTCTTCTTCTTCTTCTTCTTCTTCTTCTTCTCTTCTTCTTCTTCTTCTCTTCTTCTTCTTCTTCTTCTTCTTCTTCTTCTTCTTCTTCTTCTTCTTCTTCTTCTTCTTCTTCTTCTTCTTCTTCTTCTTCTTCTTCTTCTTCTTCTTCTTCTTCTTCTTCTTCTTCTTCTTCTTCTTCTTCTTCTTCTTCTTCTTCTTCTTCTTCTTCTTCTTCTTCTTCTTCTTCTTCTTCTTCTTCTTCTTCTTCTTCTTCTTCTTCTTCTTCTTCTTCTTCTTCTTCTTCTTCTTCTTCTTCTTCTTCTTAAAGTTCTTAAAGTTCTTCTTCTACTTCTTCTTCTTCTTCTTCTTCTTCTTAAATTTCTTCTTCTTCTTCTTCTTAAATTTCTTCTTCTTCTTCTTCTTAAATTTCTTCTTCTTCTTCTTCTTCTTAAATTTCTTCTTCTTAAAGTTCTTCTTCTTCTTCTTCAAATACGTCTAATAAGCATATTTTGACAAGCATACAAATGCTTTTCAACGACAGTGTGGCGGTGCACTCAGAAATACAAACAGATTTTTAATTCATATTAACGTTGCTGTTGGTATGCAAAATAAACATTTTTATCTACTTAACACTTTTCATATATAATATATACTTTTATATTATTATATTCATCAACATATACTGAGACAAGGGATTATTGATTATATTTGGTTGAACTCGTGAGATCAACAGTAACGGAATGTAAACAGTGTAAACATCTGCTACTCTTATGTATCTTTTAGAATATGAACAAAAAAATTTTGTCTTGTGCAGAGAAGAAGAAATAAGTAAGAAAATAGATATTTTTTTTTCTTAGTTACAGCTTAATATTCGGTCATTTTTAGTCTCCGTAAGGTAGTTTTTTAACGGTTCTGAAACAAAAGGCGCTCATTTTAGGCATCGTAAGGTAGCTAGTTTTCTGACGGTTGTATACCAAAATACGCCCAGGCATCGTAAGGTAGCTAGTTTTTCTGACGGTTGTATACCAAAATACGCCCAGGCATCGTAAGGTAGCTAGTTTTTCGACGGTTTTAATGACGAAATATACGACCATTTTTTAGGATTCGTATAACAAACTTCTATAAAGTTTTTTTACTGCCAATAATAAATGCGAGGAAATATTTAATTAACGGTAATTTCTTTTCGTATATCCATGTTTTTATTTATATTTTATTGTTCATCTAGATGTCGTTAAATTCACTCGATATTCGTCTAATATCTTTCCATAATGGTGAATACCCTGAAATGTCATTCGAATTCTATTATTGATGAGAGGCATATAGGAAGAAATTTTCTTATTTAAAAAATTTTAACAATTTTGTAAACTAGTAAAGTTCTTTTCTTAAAAAGTGGTTTCTTATAAAAAAAACGGGTATCACCACACCCTTGTTACGCCCCATGACGCTTGTATTTCCTTGGCAAGTTGAGCAACGATGCAATTTACGCCCACACTTTACAGTCACAAGTTTTATAAGATATACGCCCGCCCTCCCTGTAACTAGCGACGTGAAAACTGACTGATGCATAAACAGAAAGAAGTATATTTTTCGGTCAAGATGAAAATTTTCCCAATTTTATTATAGAAAGCTAGTTTCTAGAACGTCGAGGCTGAGATTTTGCTAATAATTAAGAACATGTTAACGTTAAGAACATATTGAGTCTTAATTCCTCATTGATTATAAGAACGAGAAACAGTAAAATCCGAATAGTTTATCGTTTGTTTACTAGCAAAAGAAAAAACTTTAAAATCTTCTACTTCTTTTGATCCTAAAAATATTCTTATTTTACCGAAGGGAGGTCGAATAAGCTGAAATTTAGAAACATGAAACAACATTGTGGAATCTGAGATTATTGCATTAGCACATGTAGAGACATGTTAAACTAGACCCTACCTGGGTTATAACAAACCGCTATCTGTAAAAAAAGTACAACGTGTCATTAACTTTATCTGTAGTATTCACTCTGATAACGTTTTTTTGTAGAAACAAAAAGAAAAACGAAATTGAAGTTGGCGAACATAAAAATTGTCGTTGCAAATGGTTATTGTTTGATAATAAGAAAAAATAAGAAGAATTGTGTATTTTAATGTAGTATTTCTACTTCGTTTTTTCTACTTTTTTTTTATACATGTTTTTAATTCAATTTATAAAACTTTACCAATGTGTTTTAACTAGTTACACGGTGGAAGCCGATGTTGGTGTTCCCAAACTTTCTTCACACAAAAATGTGGGAATGACATTAAAGAGAATTATTTACAATTACGTTTTTTTCACCAGCAAACAAAAAAAGGCGACAAGATTTTGAGTCGATATTATTGGAAAGCGTTGAAAGGGAATTCCAGATGAAGAAAATATTGCTAATACGTTGAAACATTTATTTAGTATTTTATTAAAGAAAATATGCATGAACTTCGTGTTGTTGGGCGTCTAAGGAAGATATAAATAAAGACAGACGAAAGTGAGACAGGTATTTGTTGCCAACGCAAAAATCTGTAATGACAACGACAACGACAAATATGACGACGACGACGACCACAAAAATGACAATAAATCAACAACAACAACAACAATGGCGACACGAAAACGACGACGAAAATGACAAAACATCAACAATAGAAACAACAACAACAATGACGACGGCGACAAAAACGACGATAGCGACAAATAATTTAATTTGCAATTCCTCACAACACCTAGCAAACATTAGGATATCCTTGGAGACTGGGACCTAGTGTAAAGCGTTGCACGGTTACCGATACTTATTGCAAATGCTTTAGATGGGGAATAAATTATTTCATGCACGTATGAAACTCTTGATGACGTCACAAAGGCAAAGATAACATAATAGTTAAAATGAAAAAATGAAAAAATAGTCATAAAGATTAGACGATCTATATTTAAATTTCACCTTGCTATCCAGGATACTGTCTCGCTTTTCTCCACTTGGAGTTAGTTTGTTATCTAAATACATAATCTGTGCGTTCTTTCTTTCTTTCTTTTTTCTTCTTCTTCTTCTTCTTCTTCTTCTTCTTCTTCTTCTTTTTTAAATTCTTCTTCAAATATTCGCATTTACACGACAACAGGTCAGCGAATCAGTTAACTGAACACTTTCTCATTTTCAAAATGGTGCAAGAGCGATATAACATGTTCTTGTAGAGAAATAAGTTCAAAATACATTATTGAAACAAATGAAAAATTGGGATAAAGTATTTAAAAATTTGTTCAGTGATTTTCTAGGCGGAAATTTGTTTATTAATGACTAACAAACGATGAGGTTCGACTATAGTTGTTTTGTCTTCTCCAGTCTTTTCTCCGCTGCTACAAAGAGGTGTATTGTAGAAAAACATCTATTTTATTTATTTATTTATTTCTTAGAAACATAATGGCGCGCCCCATAATGTGGTTAAAGCCGACGCGCAGAGCTGGATTGGAGAGACGTAAGCAGCAAATTAGGGATATGGAGAAAGGAGATGTGAGTTTTCGTAAGCCCCTTCTGTAAGTATTATAATCTGCTTCAAATATTTGCCCCGTGTTGCTTGTTTTTTTCCAGAGATCGTTTCCAGGGTATTTTGCCTTTATTAATGGCGGCACTCAGTGGAAAAGTCCCAGGGTTTGATCCGGGGTCGAGGATGACTCGCTATTGTTTATAGTTACTTTGCAAAACAAATTCGTTGCATGGTGGATAGAGCTTTTGATAATAACGTTTGTATGGATCAGCGTCATGGTATTAATTGTTAAACGCATCGTGTGTCTTAAAAGAAGAAATTATTTGCAGGAGATATACAATTTTATTTATTTAGTAATTTTTGGCAAAATTTATATTTGCGGATTTGGCTAAAATCCGCAAAATTAAATTCCCTATCCGTCACCCACAGAAACTTTGTTTGCAGAATTTTTTGCATCTGCAACAATTTCTACACCAAATTTCTTTGCCTTTCATTTCCTACGCAACCTACGCCATCGTGTTTTTTATTTATTTAAAAATACTTTATCTACAAAGAATGTGGTAATCAAAACACAGACAACTAAATTTGCAGCATCCACAAAAAATCATAATGTAAAATTTTGGAAAATATTGTCATACGGAAAAATACAAACCGCAAAAATTAGTGTGGCGAAATTCTTCTCAATCAATAAGTTGTTTGTCATTATTTCTCGCAAGTTGCAAGCAAAATCTTCATACTCTGTCGCCACCAAAAAACTTTATTTTAGCAGATGTATAGATCGGGTAAAGTTTATACTAAATCTGCATTATGTCTGTATTATATCACGTGGAGAGGGTATGAAGAATAAAGAAATTGGGCGTGCTCACTTTAGAAAAATTAGCACCGTTTAAGATATTTGGATCTAACCAAATGTACAGACTTTTTTGTGAATAGTGAACCTTGGCAATTTCAATATGAATGAGTTATATATAAACAGTGTACTATGGGGTGAAATTAAAACAACACACAAACATGTTTCTTTCTTTCTAAATCAGGCGTTAACGTTTTTTTTGCAACAGTAACCACAATCATAAATAAAAAGAAATCTAATCGTTGCCAATACTAAACCTAATTCCATTGAAATCCTCAATAAAAACCGCTAATATTTTTGTTGAGTTTTAATGGCGAAGAATAAAATTGATTTCGGCGAAAATTCAATTTGACGGTTTTAATCAAATGAACCAGTTGTGCCAAACTTTCTTTCCACCGGTTTTTTTCGCATTAAAAGTTGTTCTTTTAGGATATATGTAATGCGCTTTTGGAACGGACTTTGAAGTTTGGTCATTGCACAGCAAGTGAACAAAACAGACAGAGCGAATAACCAAAGAAAGATAAAGACAAAAGCCTTCGATTGTTTTCTAGTACTATTGCTATGTGATAAGTCTGCAAGGCCTTTTCGCCTTCCTGCTTTTTAACCCAATTGATGCTGTGATATTTTGGGGCTCTTTAGCAGGGGAGAGGGGATCACCCTCCGTAATTTCTAAATTTGTTTTTTAATAGACATGAAACTTACCACAAGTGTTGTCCAAGCCCCTTAAGCAACAACTTAATCAAAAGATTGCTGATGTCAGCTTTCTTGCTAATGACGTTATAAAATTTGTTGAAGTGGGTAAAAATTAGCTTGTGATTTTTGAAAAATAGATGTAGAATTGCTTTGTATTTAGACACACTAATGCGACAAATATAAAAATATAATACTAGGAAGTCCCCAAAAGCTTATAAAAACAATTTTCAAAATTTGTTTGAAAAAAATTCTGAAAAATTTCACACGCTCAAAAATTTTGTTACCATGGCAACACTTCGACATATTTTCCAACAAAATATTTCCGGAAAATTAAAGCTAAGTAAAAGTTAGGGAAAATCACAAAATATCAAGATGTAGCTATAATAAGAATTGTGGAAAAACAGTGGGCGAAAAAAATTAAATGCTTTTGATTTTGGATTAAAATATCCCTATTATTTTATTTATTTTTATTGCTTAAGATTTTTTTTTTTCTAAATTTTTTGTAGTTTTACACGGTTCAATTGTAAATGGATTGAACTTTATACATATATATATATATATTTGTATTTTCTTATATTTTCATTTATTCATTTTTATTTAACACTCCTATTCTAGCTCCAACCTTCATGTTAAAGAAATGTATCGCCTACGATTAGAGGCCACGTTAAGGCTATCCAACATATATCCTTTCACACCATTTAGATCAATCTACTATAATATAACTAAATTAAATTCCGTAAAAATATGTTTCCGCTAAACTTTGATCCCAGGACCAAGAGCTCTGGGGCGAGGATGTATTCCCGCCAAAAAAGAAAACTCAATTTCTCAATTTCAATATTGAGAGGATAGTAATCTTATTTATATAAATGAAAATATATACTCATTCAAATAAATACGGATAAATAATTAAGAAAGAGGGTATATAAATTATTTTTGAAATAGGGTTCAATTTCAAATACAACGGAAATGTTTTCTTCATGTAAATCAATCCCTATAGCTTTTTACGTTCTTTTTACATTGAACCTGTCCAAAAGGTGTTTTCTTTCTCAAAAATATGTACATACATGAAATTTTGTTCACAGCTGATTTTTACAATACGATAGTAAAAATAAATTAAAGTAAAAACTAAAAGATGAAGAAAAAAGAAAAAATATACACATATAAACATCTGTGAACTACTGAAATAAAAACAATATAAAAGTGAGACACTTTTCCAACGTTTCGCCAATTTTACCGAGAAAAACAAAAAACAACCCCAAAATGAATTCTTCTTTCACTTAATATTTTTTGGTTTGGAACAGTTTCCTTGTAATTGGGAAAACTTTTAACAAACTAACAAACGGAATAGTTTGCAGAAATAATTCACTAAAAAAGCATCTCCGCAGGAGAGTGTATATCTAAAACCTGAACTCCATTTATTTTGTTATACGAATGCGAGGTAATTTTCCATCAATTGTGGTTGTTACTATTTTGGAAAGAGAAAGAAGAAAAATTTTAGTAAAAAAGAATTGAATCAAATGAGTCATAAAAAATTTAGTTTTTTTATTGGTGTATATATTGCTTGGATTATGACGCAATGATCCTGGATGGAGAAAACGCTGAATGTGCTGTTTTACCTGCAAGCTGGAATATAACACGTCGTGTGAGAAGGTAAGAGAGAATGACTCGAGTACCCAAACTTTTTTTACCCATTTAGTATCAAACGTTCTTAACAAAGTGGCATGAAAGAACAATTATTCAAGATGAAGAGGAACAAATTACAGAAAAAGAAATTAAGAAAAAGTAGAAATTCTGAATTGTATCGGATAGAATTATGTTAGGATAACGATTGGATTGTTTTTGCGATTTTTAACAGTTTGTAAACATGGTACACAGTATCTTTTAAAAAAGACAATTTAACAACACAAGAAGCGTTTTTAACTTGGAAAGCAGTCTACTCCTGTTGTTATCAATATAATGAAATATATCAAAAACCATACACGGAATTTTTATAAACAAACCAGTTATAAATCCACAGTGCAAAATGTCGCACAACTATAAATCTAATTGTAAATGGAACTGCACGAAAAAAAATATTGAGTCGCCAAAAGTTTATTCTTTTTTTATTTTGATAAACAGCTGAATGCAAAATTTCATGAACCCTATATTTGATAACTTGAAAATAAAAATTATTTCTGCACGGAAAGAGTGACCCAATCAAATGTTGAGGTGTTAGCGACCGATTTTGGGGTGATATTTTTTATTGTTATTTCTGGCGTGGGTGGAGGTTGGGGGGAAGTGTAGCTAAAATTAAAAAAAAATGTAATTTTAGATAGCAAATAAACTTTATAAAGTATAATCCGCAAAATTATTAAAATTTTGAGTAGTTATTTCAGTTTTAGTTTTTCATTTGTTTACAGACCTTCTCTAGTTTTATTAGGACACCAAAAAAAATACAAAATATACTTATATAAGTATGGTCGTAAAAAATGGACAAGATGGAAATGAAAATCAACAAATGAAGGACAAATACAATTTATATCATCGTGTTTTACAAAGTTGCGCAGGCGCCAACTTTAAAAATACACAAAAAATAAAAACTCATCTACTGCAAATTCAAGAACTAGAAAGGAGAAAAAGTAGAGGGCGTTTGCCACCCTTTTCGGCCCTATATCATCCCCTTTCAACCCACCCCAGTTGCAACCTTGTTTTCCGTAAGACTAAAACATCAGTATACAAAAAAAAGAGACTGTTTTGATAATATTACTTAAGCAAACAATGATTTGCTAATGTGCGTTTTCAATATCGTAGAAAACTTCAAGCATGATATGTAAGTGTACATAGCTAAAACTACTGTGTTCGTCCATGCACCAAATTAGAGACGTACCAAATTGAGGGGGTGATATTTGTACCTCCCAGATTGCCTAAAAGAGCACCCTCTTCACACAAGTGTCACCCATATTAAACATGATCGAAAAAAATCATTTTTTGAGTTAGCTGGTTTATATTCTTTTAAAGAATATATTAGATAACATATTTTCTAGTTCATGTCTAATAAATCATTTAAAATTAAACCTCCTGATGTGAAAGATTTTACGTTTTCTTAACCCTTTCAAAAACTCCGTGTTGCTTTTCTCGCTTTGCAGTCTAAAATTATTTTTATAAAGTTATCTTTCATCTTTGAATAATTTACGCTTCGCAACATTTTTAACACATATATAACGGCTCTTATAAATTTCCGCCAACATGAGCTATCAAGATTCTTTACAAGTCACTGCAAAAAACCTGCTCTCGATGGATGACATGTCTTATAGCCTAAGGGAACAAATTCAAAAAATATTGAATGCCTTCCGACTGGCAGCCATTTTATGGAGTGTTCCAGTCACTCTCCTTTCCAGGGACTTTTAGTCTTCTCTCACATTAAAAAGGCTTCAATGCATAAATGCAATTCTCATTCAAGTCACGTAAGAAACAGTAAAGTTGTGAATCGTTTCTTTGCGCTTGGAGTTGAAAAAACATCAAACTGCTGACTTAGATGTTTGTCTAACACAGTAGTTGTCGCGTTTACTTGGCTTCCTTTGCGCAAAAATGAGATTTAAAGTTACCGGAACACTTTGTTAATGAAAACTAGGGTGGTTGTCCTGACAAAACCAAGAAAAAAACACAGCCTTTCCTCTCCAAATTTGATAAAGATTCGTTCTTTAGAGAACCTTTCTCGATTTTGGTTTGAGAGACAATAAAGAATATACGTTTTTCTATAAGCGAATGCATTTTTTATTTACGCCTCAGTCCTCGCGGGACAAAACTCTAATTTTAGCCTCAAGGTTGCTAAGACTTTACTAAGCGAATTATTCAAATTTTAAAGAAATGTTTTATAGGTTGCTTTTAAGATTATTCAGTTTTAAGCCTGAGTTGATATATGTAGCCTAAAATCCTCCTATATGTAGCCTAAAATCCTCCTATATGTAGCCTAGAACCCTCCTATATGTAGCCTAAAATCCTCCTATATGTAGCCTAGAACCCTCCTATATGTAGCCTGGATTCTGATACATGTAGCCTGAAAACCTGCTATATGTTGCCTGGAATCCTGCTATATGAAGCCCTGGGACCCTGCTATAATTGATAGCAGTATTTAATTATACTGAAATTGTAAATATCCTGTATAAATATGTCCAAATAATAAAAATAATAATAATAATAATAATATATGTAGTCTGGAACCCTTCCATATGTAGTCAGGAAACCCGCTATACGTAGCCTGAACATATTTATTCGTTTGTGTTTCGGGATTTGTGTTGTAATCTTGTTACCTTGACAACATCTTTTAATAAAAACATCATTTTTAGTCGGGTTAATGACGTTGATGCAGATGACGATAGAACGAATTCAAACGCTTCCCTGAATGAATTGAAACAGCCTGTACGTAGCTACAGATGTCAAACCAACCTGTCATCTATAACAACCTTTGGAAACATTAACTTGCTCGAATACGAAAAGGAGAAAAAGAAAAAAGATCGTTCCTTATTTATTTTCGCAGAAGATAACATTATTCGAAAATCGTGTAAAAGAATTGTGGAAAACAAGTATCCTTTCTGGTTATGTTAACTCCCCTACTCCCTGTGTACGCCCATGTACCACCCAGTGCGCCCAAATGGATGGATCACTATCGGGCGTTTTTAACTCTTTCCCTGATGTGTGTTTTATCTCATATATCTACGATCAAACTAACAGATATCTAACGCCACAATTTTTACGCGGTATTGCAAAACTAACGCTATTCAGGGACAGGCATAAAAACAGGGTACGCCATCTGTGAATTTCTCTTTCGTGAAGCTTCTTGTATGTTTTGAAGAACGAATGTTTCTTGTTGTTGTTCTTAACATAAATCATTCAGAGTATTTGAATATTTCATGTTGCTGACTATCGCTGCAAACTGTGTTGTTCTCATGATCGCTACACCTCTGCCTAACGACGACACATCAACGTTAAACAAGAGACTGGTAAGTAAATTGGTATTTTAACTCAGAGCGACAAATTATATCACGTGATTCAAATTTACAAGAGAATAATTTTTAACAAATCCAGAGGAAATCTAAACACTCCAGGGTGTAAGAAAAGACGTTGGAGAAATTTGTTTGATATATAGAGAACATGTATTTTTGAATGTGCAAAGTTCAACCAAACCTCCTTCATTTGGCTTAGTACTTAGGTTGCCAAAAAATGTTTTACATTTGATTTAAAAGTTATGTGGGTGTGGTTAGCCATAAAATGAAACAATTCCCAAGATTTGTTTACATCTCTCCTATCGATGCTCCCGATAGAATGAATATAATTGGCTAAAAAGTGTGTCACATGCCTTTGCAACTTGAGTATGACACAAAAAAGTTGTCATCACTCTAGCATGCATTCAAATGATTACGTGGCTTAATCTATATTACAATACCGTATACGTCTGTCTGTCTGCCTGTCA
>JASGCC010000154.1:411754-544254 GCA_030067915.1 Hydractinia echinata
AAATCATATGTAAAATTTTGGAAAATATTGTCATACGGAAAAATACAAACCGCAAAAATTAGTGTGGCGAAATTCTTCTCAATCAATAAGTTGTTTGTCATTATTTCTCGCAAGTTGCAAGCAAAATCTTCATACTCTGTCGCCACCAAAAAACTTTATTTTAGCAGATGTATAGATCGGGTAAAGTTTATACTAAATCTGCATTATGTCTGTATTATATCACGTGGAGAGGGTATGAAGAATAAAGAAATTGGGCGTGCTCACTTTAGAAAAATTAGCACCGTTTAAGATATTTGGATCTAACCAAATGTACAGACTTTTTTGTGAATAGTGAACCTTGGCAATTTCAATATGAATGAGTTATATATAAACAGTGTACTATGGGGTGAAATTAAAACAACACACAAACATGTTTCTTTCTTTCTAAATCAGGCGTTAACGTTTTTTTGCAACAGTAACCACAATCATAAATAAAAAGAAATCTAATCGTTGCCAATACTAAACCTAATTCCATTGAAATCCTCAATAAAAACCGCTAATATTTTTGTTGAGTTTTAATGGCGAAGAATAAAATTGATTTCGGCGAAAATTCAATTTGACGGTTTTAATCAAATGAACCAGTTGTGCCAAACTTTCTTTCCACCGGTTTTTTTCGCATTAAAAGTTGTTCTTTTAGGATATATGTAATGCGCTTTTGGAACGGACTTTGAAGTTTGGTCATTGCACAGCAAGTGAACAAAACAGACAGAGCGAATAACCAAAGAAAGATAAAGACAAAAGCCTTCGATTGTTTTCTAGTACTATTGCTATGTGATAAGTCTGCAAGGCCTTTTCGCCTTCCTGCTTTTTAACCCAATTGATGCTGTGATATTTTGGGGCTCTTTAGCAGGGGAGAGGGGATCACCCTCCGTAATTTCTAAATTTGTTTTTAATAGACATGAAACTTACCACAAGTGTTGTCCAAGCCCCTTAAGCAACAACTTAATCAAAAGATTGCTGATGTCAGCTTTCTTGCTAATGACGTTATAAAATTTGTTGAAGTGGGTAAAAATTAGCTTGTGATTTTTGAAAAATAGATGTAGAATTGCTTTGTATTTAGACACACTAATGCGACAAATATAAAAATATAATACTAGGAAGTCCCCAAAAGCTTATAAAAACAATTTTCAAAATTTGTTTGAAAAAAATTCTGAAAAATTTCACACGCTCAAAAATTTTGTTACCATGGCAACACTTCGACATATTTTCCAACAAAATATTTCCGGAAAATTAAAGCTAAGTAAAAGTTAGGGAAAATCACAAAATATCAAGATGTAGCTATAATAAGAATTGTGGAAAAACAGTGGGCGAAAAAAATTAAATGCTTTTGATTTTGGATTAAAATATCCCTATTATTTTATTTATTTTTATTGCTTAAGATTTTTTTTTTTCTAAATTTTTTGTAGTTTTACACGGTTCAATTGTAAATGGATTGAACTTTATACATATATATATATATATTTGTATTTTCTTATATTTTCATTTATTCATTTTTATTTAACACTCCTATTCTAGCTCCAACCTTCATGTTAAAGAAATGTATCGCCTACGATTAGAGGCCACGTTAAGGCTATCCAACATATATCCTTTCACACCATTTAGATCAATCTACTATAATATAACTAAATTAAATTCCGTAAAAATATGTTTCCGCTAAACTTTGATCCCAGGACCAAGAGCTCTGGGGCGAGGATGTATTCCCGCCAAAAAAGAAAACTCAATTTCTCAATTTCAATATTGAGAGGATAGTAATCTTATTTATATAAATGAAAATATATACTCATTCAAATAAATACGGATAAATAATTAAGAAAGAGGGTATATAAATTATTTTTGAAATAGGGTTCAATTTCAAATACAACGGAAATGTTTTCTTCATGTAAATCAATCCCTATAGCTTTTTACGTTCTTTTTACATTGAACCTGTCCAAAAGGTGTTTTCTTTCTCAAAAATATGTACATACATGAAATTTTGTTCACAGCTGATTTTTACAATACGATAGTAAAAATAAATTAAAGTAAAAACTAAAAGATGAAGAAAAAAGAAAAAATATACACATATAAACATCTGTGAACTACTGAAATAAAAACAATATAAAAGTGAGACACTTTTCCAACGTTTCGCCAATTTTACCGAGAAAAACAAAAAACAACCCCAAAATGAATTCTTCTTTCACTTAATATTTTTTGGTTTGGAACAGTTTCCTTGTAATTGGGAAAACTTTTAACAAACTAACAAACGGAATAGTTTGCAGAAATAATTCACTAAAAAAGCATCTCCGCAGGAGAGTGTATATCTAAAACCTGAACTCCATTTATTTTGTTATACGAATGCGAGGTAATTTTCCATCAATTGTGGTTGTTACTATTTTGGAAAGAGAAAGAAGAAAAATTTTAGTAAAAAAGAATTGAATCAAATGAGTCATAAAAAATTTAGTTTTTTTATTGGTGTATATATTGCTTGGATTATGACGCAATGATCCTGGATGGAGAAAACGCTGAATGTGCTGTTTTACCTGCAAGCTGGAATATAACACGTCGTGTGAGAAGGTAAGAGAGAATGACTCGAGTACCCAAACTTTTTTTACCCAATTTAGTATCAAACGTTCTTAACAAAGTGGCATGAAAGAACAATTATTCAAGATGAAGAGGAACAAATTACAGAAAAAGAAATTAAGAAAAAGTAGAAATTCTGAATTGTATCGGATAGAATTATGTTAGGATAACGATTGGATTGTTTTTGCGATTTTTAACAGTTTGTAAACATGGTACACAGTATCTTTTAAAAAAGACAATTTAACAACACAAGAAGCGTTTTTAACTTGGAAAGCAGTCTACTCCTGTTGTTATCAATATAATGAAATATATCAAAAACCATACACGGAATTTTTATAAACAAACCAGTTATAAATCCACAGTGCAAAATGTCGCACAACTATAAATCTAATTGTAAATGGAACTGCACGAAAAAAAATATTGAGTCGCCAAAAGTTTATTCTTTTTTTATTTTGATAAACAGCTGAATGCAAAATTTCATGAACCCTATATTTGATAACTTGAAAATAAAAATTATTTCTGCACGGAAAGAGTGACCCAATCAAATGTTGAGGTGTTAGCGACCGATTTTGGGGTGATATTTTTTATTGTTATTTTCTGGCGTGGGTGGAGGTTGGGGGGAAGTGTAGCTAAAATTAAAAAAAAAATGTAATTTTAGCAGGATAGCAAATAAACTTTATAAAGTATAATCCGCAAAATTATTAAAATTTTGAGTAGTTATTTCAGTTTTAGTTTTTCATTTGTTTACAGACCTTCTCTAGTTTTATTAGGACACCAAAAAAAATACAAAATATACTTATATAAGTATGGTCGTAAAAAATGGACAAGATGGAAATGAAAATCAACAAATGAAGGACAAATACAATTTATATCATCGTGTTTTACAAAGTTGCGCAGGCGCCAACTTTAAAAATACACAAAAAATAAAAACTCATCTACTGCAAATTCAAGAACTAGAAAGGAGAAAAAGTAGAGGGCGTTTGCCACCCTTTTCGGCCCTATATCATCCCCTTTCAACCCACCCCAGTTGCAACCTTGTTTTCCGTAAGACTAAAACATCAGTATACAAAAAAAAGAGACTGTTTTGATAATATTACTTAAGCAAACAATGATTTGCTAATGTGCGTTTTCAATATCGTAGAAAACTTCAAGCATGATATGTAAGTGTACATAGCTAAAACTACTGTGTTCGTCCATGCACCAAATTAGAGACGTACCAAATTGAGGGGGTGATATTTGTACCTCCCAGATTGCCTAAAAGAGCACCCTCTTCACACAAGTGTCACCCATATTAAACATGATCGAAAAAAATCATTTTTTGAGTTAGCTGGTTTATATTCTTTTAAAGAATATATTAGATAACATATTTTCTAGTTCATGTCTAATAAATCATTTAAAATTAAACCTCCTGATGTGAAAGATTTTACGTTTTCTTAACCCTTTCAAAAACTCCGTGTTGCTTTTCTCGCTTTGCAGTCTAAAATTATTTTTATAAAGTTATCTTTCATCTTTGAATAATTTACGCTTCGCAACATTTTTAACACATATATAACGGCTCTTATAAATTTCCGCCAACATGAGCTATCAAGATTCTTTACAAGTCACTGCAAAAAACCTGCTCTCGATGGATGACATGTCTTATAGCCTAAGGGAACAAATTCAAAAAAATATTGAATGCCTTCCGACTGGCAGCCATTTTATGGAGTGTTCCAGTCACTCTCCTTTCCAGGGACTTTTAGTCTTCTCTCACATTAAAAAGGCTTCAATGCATAAATGCAATTCTCATTCAAGTCACGTAAGAAACAGTAAAGTTGTGAATCGTTTCTTTGCGCTTGGAGTTGAAAAAACATCAAACTGCTGACTTAGATGTTTGTCTAACACAGTAGTTGTCGCGTTTACTTGGCTTCCTTTGCGCAAAAATGAGATTTAAAGTTACCGGAACACTTTGTTAATGAAAACTAGGGTGGTTGTCCTGACAAAACCAAGAAAAAAACACAGCCTTTCCTCTCCAAATTTGATAAAGATTCGTTCTTTAGAGAACCTTTCTCGATTTTGGTTTGAGAGACAATAAAGAATATACGTTTTTCTATAAGCGAATGCATTTTTTATTTACGCCTCAGTCCTCGCGGGACAAAACTCTAATTTTAGCCTCAAGGTTGCTAAGACTTTACTAAGCGAATTATTCAAATTTTAAAGAAATGTTTTATAGGTTGCTTTTAAGATTATTCAGTTTTAAGCCTGAGTTGATATATGTAGCCTAAAATCCTCCTATATGTAGCCTAAAATCCTCCTATATGTAGCCTAGAACCCTCCTATATGTAGCCTAAAATCCTCCTATATGTAGCCTAGAACCCTCCTATATGTAGCCTGGATTCTGATACATGTAGCCTGAAAACCTGCTATATGTTGCCTGGAATCCTGCTATATGAAGCCCTGGGACCCTGCTATAATTGATAGCAGTATTTAATTATACTGAAATTGTAAATATCCTGTATAAATATGTCCAAATAATAAAAATAATAATAATAATAATAATATGTAGTCTGGAACCCTTCCATATGTAGTCAGGAAACCCGCTATACGTAGCCTGAACATATTTATTCGTTTGTGTTTCGGGATTTGTGTTGTAATCTTGTTACCTTGACAACATCTTTTAATAAAAACATCATTTTTAGTCGGGTTAATGACGTTGATGCAGATGACGATAGAACGAATTCAAACGCTTCCCTGAATGAATTGAAACAGCCTGTACGTAGCTACAGATGTCAAACCAACCTGTCATCTATAACAACCTTTGGAAACATTAACTTGCTCGAATACGAAAAGGAGAAAAAGAAAAAAGATCGTTCCTTATTTATTTTCGCAGAAGATAACATTATTCGAAAATCGTGTAAAAGAATTGTGGAAAACAAGTATCCTTTCTGGTTATGTTAACTCCCCTACTCCCTGTGTACGCCCATGTACCACCCAGTGCGCCCAAATGGATGGATCACTATCGGGCGTTTTTAACTCTTTCCCTGATGTGTGTTTTATCTCATATATCTACGATCAAACTAACAGATATCTAACGCCACAATTTTTACGCGGTATTGCAAAACTAACGCTATTCAGGGACAGGCATAAAAACAGGGTACGCCATCTGTGAATTTCTCTTTCGTGAAGCTTCTTGTATGTTTTGAAGAACGAATGTTTCTTGTTGTTGTTCTTAACATAAATCATTCAGAGTATTTGAATATTTCATGTTGCTGACTATCGCTGCAAACTGTGTTGTTCTCATGATCGCTACACCTCTGCCTAACGACGACACATCAACGTTAAACAAGAGACTGGTAAGTAAATTGGTATTTTAACTCAGAGCGACAAATTATATCACGTGATTCAAATTTACAAGAGAATAATTTTTAACAAATCCAGAGGAAATCTAAACACTCCAGGGTGTAAGAAAAGACGTTGGAGAAATTTGTTTGATATATAGAGAACATGTATTTTTGAATGTGCAAAGTTCAACCAAACCTCCTTCATTTGGCTTAGTACTTAGGTTGCCAAAAAATGTTTTACATTTGATTTAAAAGTTATGTGGGTGTGGTTAGCCATAAAATGAAACAATTCCCAAGATTTGTTTACATCTCTCCTATCGATGCTCCCGATAGAATGAATATAATTGGCTAAAAAGTGTGTCACATGCCTTTGCAACTTGAGTATGACACAAAAAAGTTGTCATCACTCTAGCATGCATTCAAATGATTACGTGGCTTAATCTATATTACAATACCGTATACGTCTGTCTGTCTGCCTGTCACGCAAAATGGTAACCGCAATAGCGAGACACGAAATGCGGTAAATAAAGGACGGGTTCTCCCGTGTATTTATCCACGGGCCACCGACTAGTTATATATATTCCGTTAAGTTTTAATTTTAGTTGATGATTTGTCAGTTTTGTATTTAGGACCAGGGTGACTCTGCTTTTGTTGCAGTGTTTGTAATGGAGGCAGTTTTAAAGATCATCGCGTACGGATTCATAATACATGAGGACGCGTATCTGAAGAGTGGATGGAACATTCTTGACTTTATAGTTGTTGTTGTCGGGTATGTTTATTTTACGGACCCTCTTTTATGCTCCCCCTTTTAAAGGATCATAGGTTATCACTTTTACTCCATCCCGTAGGGACTTAAAGCTTCATAGTAATATCTAACGTAATTCTTATCCCTGCAGTTGCAGAATCCCAGGCCTTCTTTTTTAATTCTATGCTTTTAGAAAGCAAAAAAACAAGCACTAGTTGACTTAAACTATATATTTAAAAAATATAAACAGAGTACAATAAGATTAGAGACAAAATCAACACCATTGTTTCATTTCTATTTTTAGTTTAGTTCAAGTTTTAACAGCCCTGGGAGATTCTTCTGCTTCGAAGCACTCTGAAGCGATTCGTGCTTTACGTGCCGTTCGTGTGTTACGACCGCTCAAACTTGTGTCAGGGGTTCCAAGTAAGTAAGTGTGTCCATGGTGAACAAAAAGCTGAATAATGATTAAAATTATTCCCAAAGTTTCCCACTGTTGTGACGAAATAAGACGGAGCGTTAGGGTTTAGCGTCTTCAGCTTTCTATTTTCTGATATAAGACAGAATATTGATAAGCGAGAAGAAGTCTTGTCCATCTGAAGTTTGTTTGTTTTGTTTTGTCATTGATTTATTATTGATTTATTGATTGATTTATTATCGTGGAAGAAGTGATTCACAAATTAAGAGATAGATAGATAGATGTGCATATTTTACATGGCTAGCCTCACAAATATCGAGGATATACCCTGTCTATTATTTCCAGGAGGGGCCATGGCTTAGATGGAGAGTCCTAGAGTATTTAATGCTCATTTTGAGCAACGCAGACCCAATTAGTAGGGCCCACGCTCTACTAGACAACTCCCGGCAACATCCAACGGCCACACAGTGTGCCATCTCCCCAATTTTCCCTCACATGGCTTTGGGTTAACCCGGGCTATGGTAACATTCACTCGCCCATGTTGAATCGCCGTCAAGAGGAATCGAACCCGGTCTCCCGCACAGAGTACGAAAGCTATAACCACTAATCTACGGCGCCACGAACGAAGCTAAACGCCAAACTTTGATTTTGAAATTCGTCAAGTTACAATGTCTCTGCATACATCTGTGATGTAGGTTGGACATAACAATTGAGAATTTGTCCCGATTTTTAACTCTTTTGCGAAATGGGAAAACCGCATCACTTGGCCAGTACTCTGTAGCCATTGTTGCAAATGCTTTGCTTTGGCAGTGGTGTAGACCGAGTAACCAATGTTGAAAATGAAAACTTTCCGCAATGTCCGCATTATAGAACAATCCGCTCGCGACCCGGAAGGTCCGAAATATTGTGGAAATAGCACCCTTTAAGGTTTTGGATCTAACCAAACAACCTCAACCTCGATCCAGGGCCTGTAGCGTTTTTTTGATATGAGGATGAAAAGCGTACGCGTTTCATCTTCATCATAAAAAAACGCTACAGGCCTGGGTTCGAGGTTGCAAACAACCTAAGTTCGAAGGGCGTGTTATTTAAAAAAGAAGAGGCGTTTATAATTGATTGTATTCTTTCCCTTCTCGTCCCCAGAGCTCTTTGAAAGAGCTCTGGGGGTCGAGAATGATTCTTTCCAAATATTTATGTCCGGGATTTTGGACTTAGTAATCAAAAGATTTTTCTTGTACGTTCATGATAGGATATAACTGCAAAATGAAAAACTTCAGTTCAAGTTAGCCCTGCCCTGTTGTCTCATTTTTGCATATCTAATGGTCCGTAGGCGCAGCGCTTAAGAGACAAAAAGCCCAGGGAACAAGGTCAGTTAGTCTACGCTGCAATCAACTTGTGATTCATACCTACAAGACATACAACTGAAAGTACACTAAACACGGCTGTATTACCTTTAGGTTTGCAAGTGCTGATGAAGTCCTTAATAAGAGCAATGGTACCTCTGCTACAAATTCTCCTCCTTGTGTTGTTCGTCATCAATCAATATTCAATTGTTGGTTTGGAACTTCTCCGGGAAGATATCATTACACGTGCTTTTCAAATGAAACCGGACAGCGGCTAAGTTTTCAACTAATGACAACCTAGTCCGCCAGGCTTCTTTGTTTCTGTTGTAGCTTCTCAGTTGAACCAAAATATTTTGGTTTTAAATTTTTGTTGCTGAGCGTGGGTGTAAAAAACAAAACATTGAATTGTAATGGCCAAAAAGGTGTGTTGAGGGGTGGGGGTGGGGTGCCACTACGAATAAGTGTGTGAGCGAAAATATCCATTTCGACCTTGCACAAATATATACAGGGAAACCTCTTTATAGCGGACACCATTGGCTCTACAAAAACATGTTCGCTACAAGTATCTGATAAATAGAGAGGTCATTTTGAGGGTAATGAATGTAAATTGACACCTCATATGTAGAGGCACTTTATCGCGCGGGTGTCTAAAGGTCTTACTATAAGGCTTTGAGCATCAATCTCTTCCATTTCTGAGAAAAGTGTTCGTCCAGTTTTTTACTGTAGTCACCACTCTAGTGCTCAGGGATTTTTGCCTTATATCAGAGAAAATAAAAATCCCTTGGGAACGAGGGTGTTGTTGTCTTCTTCATTTGTAAACAAATATGGCTGCGTTGCACGCGCCTGCGCACACAAGGCACTTCTGGGCAATAAGTGCTTTTTGTGTTAGTTAATTCAGTGGGTAATCACTTTTATTTTCATTCACAAATAGTAAAACACAATTTTAGTACTTAGCTACATAGCTAGCTAGGCTTGTAGGCTTTTTCAAAGAACACTTTCAGGGGACTTGACAACACATAGCTAGCTAGCTAACCAAGTTCTCGGTTTTCAAGCAGGTCTTTCTCGAAATGTGCAAACATCATCACTTGACAAGTGCATTGCAGAAAGCCTGTTGGCTGCAAAGTTTCTATTTTGACAGGGTGTAGGCCAAGTAACCAATGTCGAAAAAGTGCTAGCTGCACTTTCCATAATGTTTGCATTATGGAATAATCTATTCTCGGATCCGGGTTAACATGCTTGGAATTTTCCTGATCATTTTCAACAAAAATGACCAACATATTTTAAATTCCCCAGCATCCAAAATTTTATGGAAACCATGCCAACTTTTCAAGTTTATACACTAAGTACAACTTGCCTCTATTTAGTAAGCCAAACTTTTGATGTTTGTATGAAGAAATGACCACACATATTAGACTGGCAGTGCAGTGAAAAATTTTCTCACTGCAGTTAAATATTATGGTCAAACTTCTTATAAAATTTAAAAACTTCTAGATGTACAATAAATCCTGTTCTTAATCAATCTCTGTGGTATTTCTAATGATTTTCCCTATGTTATATATATAATTTTTGCTAATAAATCCAAATATGCCACTCATTTTTCTCAAACGTTCCTTGTTTTCTTTTTCAAAATTTGATAATGTTAACCCGGATCCGAGAATTCTTTTACCTAATATCCACATGGGTGGGTAGGAAACAATGGTTTCGGTTATCATATGATGAACCAAAATGAACCAATAGGTTAAATGTTGGTTAATATAAAGCACTACAGTTTAAGAACCAATGATGAATAACTTTTTAATGCTTTTAAGACCCACCATTCACCCCTCTTTGCATAAAAAGTTGCAGGTGAAAATATTATTTGTTGAAAAACAAACAAAATTGGAGTTAGTGTGTTAAATTACGTAAAAATTTAAAACTATTAAACTATTTTCCCCTTTCTTGTTGGATCCACAACCATTACAGTACCAAAGTTCTCTTTGCTGTTTAAAAGCTATGATTTGAAAATTGCACCAAAAATTCTGAAAACTAGTTTACAAGAGTGCTGTGAAACTCACTTAAAAAGGTACACTTAGTTATCATCCGAATAAATTATTTTTAAAATTTTATTTGCATTTGCTGACAAACTGACTAGCCTGTAGTATCTAAGCATGTATACAGATTATTTTTTTTTAACTGGAACTCGTGCTTGGGTAATGTCTGTGTTTGATTGTTTTTTTGTAGTAATACTCCCAAAACTATTCTTCCAAACCTCGACCATGCGACTATACAAACGGATGGGGAAGAAAATGCAACAATGGAGAGATTTGCAGGAGAGCATCACCTGAAGAGTGGAGTGGACCTAACAATGGCATTACAACGTTTGACAATATGTTTTTATCCATGCTAACAGTTTTTCAGTGTATAACATTGGAGGGCTGGTCAGAAATTCTCTACCTGTAAACCTATATTCTACATAGCTTTTATAAATGTCAAAAGCTTAGTGTATAGTAAACTTAACATCTCAGAACTTTACGTGATTAACTTTTGAAAACTATTCCTAAAACAGTTGAATACTAAAACCAAACTTTATTAAAGAACACTATTCAATAAGGCTGTGGAAAAATCCATGATAGGCAGAAGAACAATTAAAAAAGTTATTTGAAATTTTGAAGAAGTCAGCAATGACATGCAAAGTACAAAAAAACTTATAAACTAGTGTTAAAGTTTTGTAAAACGACAGAACAGTTTTATAGCCAATGTTTAAGAAAAGTGGTTAAAAAAATTTTAAAAATATTATCCACTTTGGGCGTTTTCTTGTCAGTTAAATTAAAAAAGGTTTTTTGCTTTGTTTAAGGAGGCAAGGTATTTCAATGATCTACCTGTGCAGCCACATATCCAGAGTTATTCTGAGAATATTGTGACACCGAGCAAAATCAGTATAACAAATGCTCAGCATCTTATGGATCTTTTTTAGCAGTGACATTGTCAGAGAAAAATTTTTTTTTGAAACTTTTGTTTTTAGCGTTTGCGTTTGGGCACCTATACCCAGTATACCCCAAAATAAGGCAGAAATATTTTAAAATGCTCAAAATTTGTTTATATACTTTTGTATTATGGTGCGGGCAGACAGATGGATGAAAGCATGGACAGGAACATAAAACACAAATCATTGATTTTGTTTGTTTGATGTATACAATAACAAGTTGCCTTTAAATAGTCTTTCAGTTGCAAATCCCAACCAACTGCATACATGTTGTGTTAATTGCTTCATTTTCATTTAGACTATGGACTCCCGAGACAGAGATTATCCAATTGTGACATGGAGTGCGTTCATACTGCTTATAGTGGTTGGTTCGTTTTTTATGTTGAATTTAGTGCTGGGAGTTCTAAGTGGGTAAGTGCTTCTCTTTGTAGATATTTTTGGTATCTTGCCTGACATAAAATAAACAAGTTTGAATTAATTTCTAATTATTTCTTGTTAATGCTGTTTTTCATTATTTTTTCTTTTTTTTAAAGAGATTAAGGTGTTGAGTCACAGTACGGTTGATCCACAGTTCTTTGTTGCTTAGCTTTCTTGTTACGGTCACTTTGATGTGAAAATGCATTGGAGTTTTTGATTCAGAAAACACTTAAAACATACTTGTTGATTCTTTACAAAATAATCCTTTGGAGGAGAGCATACATAGTTTAAAGTCAAAACAAAATGTGATATTATTTCATTCTGTTAGAAATGAAATAATTCATGCTGTGGGTATAAATAATTACTGTTGTGAAATAATGTGCAATGAAATGCTTTTCAAACAACTGAAGATTTTAAAAACATTTTTGGCTACCAGGACTGTTTTTATGTAAAAGTAACATTTTTCTATCTTTTCTAAAAATTTACATTTTTAGAGAATTTGCCAAGGAGAGAGAACGTGTGGAAAATAGAAAATCATTTTTAAAGCTAAGAAAACTTCGTCAGATTGAACGGCAAGTTGATCATTATCTTCACTGGATTAGTAAGGCAGGTTGGTAGTATGTTTGAGTATGAATTCAATAGAGAACGTAATACAAAAAAATAAATTTAGGTATGAGATAGTTCAGGCTAGGACATCATCACGCATTACTGCATTTTCCAGTGTTTGATTGCTGTTTGCAATATTTAAAAGATGGATCATTCTCCAGACATTTAAAAAACATTGCAAAACAACCATGCTCCAAACATCCCGGGATTATTCCAACACTGTATGAAAGAATCAATTTAAAGTAACAACGTGTGAAGCAAGCAGTTTTTCATATTTTTAATATATGATAAGAGAGTTTGCCTGTCAACTCTCTCTCTCTCTCGCTGTTGCTTCTCTGGCTGTTCTGCATAGACTTCTGGTTCTCTGGTTCTTTTGTGATGACTCTTTTAGTCCTTATGCTTTTGTCCACAAAAACATTGTCCTAATGCTCCGCCAATCCTTCCACAAAAATCCTTTACCCTAAATAGTGTCTCTTCTAAGGTCTGTTGTTTTTTCTGTCATAATTACACCTGAATAAAAAGCTTTTGCATGCAAAGTACGTGTTCACATGCAGGAATCAGCACTAACAATGTCAACTGTAAAATACTTACTTAATAAGTACTGTAGTAAAATTTAAATTCACAACTGTCAACACCTTTTTTTTTAAAGAAGAAATTATTGATGATGATGACAATGATAATGATGATGGCAACATTGAAGATGAAGATAGCATCACTGGCAATAAAAATGTGATTGCAACAGATGATAATGGCGTTAGAACAGGTTTAAAGAACTTTTTATCAATTTCAATGTGTTTTTCCTGAGTTATAAAACTTTTTTTTATTATTACTATACCCAGTTTTTGTTTTAGGCTCAGCTAACAGGATTAAGCACTCTAATAATACAGATGAAAGAACAAAAAGAGGATCTTCAAAGTCAAAAAAGAAGTATGTTGTTTTTCTTCTATCTAAAGCCCATGTACACTTGGGTATCAAATTTGACAAAATGATGCAAAAAGTCAGAGTTAATCTTATGATGGAAAATTGTCTGTGAGAAATGTTATATATGAATAACCTCTTTAATTACTGCCTGCAACTTTTTCTTACAATTTTTCAGATGATTTCAACTCTTAATCAAGTGGGTTTTTTTCAAGTGTTAATCAGATTTCTGTTATTTTGGGTTGTTTTTGTTATCTTCACAAATCTAATTTTTACCAAGATGTAACTTGGTTGGCTATCTACAACCCTCCACAAAATAATGTTGAGACAACTCCAAAAATAAGTCACAATAAGGGTTCTCCATCCCCTCCTCCCTGTATCAATGTTGCCTGACTGGAGACTCGCTCAGCACAGGCAGCTACTACCCTCAACCTTGAATTGCAGCCCTTAAAATTAGAATTTTTTTACGTCGGCAATAAAACTATCGGCGTGAGATACATTTCAACTGATTTGCATCGGCAATATTTTTTTGTAGTGAAATTTTTAGCTGGAAATAACTTTCGTCATTCACCTTATATTGGGGCTAGACCTCTCATAAATTCGATGCATTGATCTCCTAAGATGATGACAAAAGGGAATGGAGTACAAGTCTTATTGACATGCCTTCCTACCTTTCGTTAGGTTAATAGTTCACTGCCAACTGGCTTGTTATGTTACGAGATGAACTCATTAGGTTAGGGCATCATTAGGTTGTATATCACAGAAGTCGCCGGTGTCATGCTTCGAAAATGCTTGTCACCGGCACAGTTTAACATGAAGCAAAACTGTACAGGAGACTCAATTGTTAGAGTCTTAGCAGAACATCTCTCCTCACAAAAACCAAGGGCAGGGCTGACTTATTGCCTGCTGTGTCGTGTGGGAGAAAGAACTTCTGGACTTCTTTTTTAATACGATATGCAATTTTTTCGATTATTATTACGAATCGAATGGTACCACAGTATTTCTGTAGCCTGAATGATTTTAGTTAGTGATAATGGCTTAACCTACTGAAAATCGAATGTAATTATTTTGTAGTCGCAATCAGTGGGAGTAGCTCAAACAAAACCAAAATTATTGTTATTTAAAAATTTCACAACAAAATTATGTCGGCAGTTTTTTTGCTGACGCAAGAAACTGTAGGTTTCTTCGTATTTTACGTCGGCAATTACGCTAAGGGCTGGAATTGGAGGAAGGGGGGGGGGGGGGGAGAAGAAAATTTATTCCACGAAATAAAGTGATTTTTTTAGCTAGATGGGGTAATCAACAGTTTGATAAAGTTTTCAAAATATCTTATATTTGCTTTTATTTAGAAGGAAATGTATTTCTTTGCACAAAATGGAACGCAAGTTTCGTGTGAAAATTCGTCATTTAATAAAAAGTAAGGTGTTTTATTGGCTGGTTCTTCTGCTGGTATTCCTGAACACTGTTTCTATGTCTTTTAACCACTATGGACAAGATGAAGAAATTATAGAAATTCTAGGTAAGTTGCCTATAAACATTCCCTTGGGCATTTTACTATCAGTTTTCTATATATGCTTTTTGTAATTTTGTGTTTTAGATATCACCGAATTAGTTTTTACAACAACTTTCTTTGTGGAAATGTTATTACGAATTTTTGGGCTTGGATACCGTGATTACTTTCGTTCAGCATTTAATGTGTATGATTTTATTGTAAGTGGATTTTTGGTTTGTTAAAACAATGTTTTTATCAAAGAAGTTTGGAAATATAAACAATAATTAGTTTAAGCTCTCCTGTTTGTAGGAAAGGATTATCTGATATTTCTGTATTAAAAGTACCTGAATTACATGAACTTACATAAATTTTGTTTTATATAGGCACAAGCTGAGATCTTTGTTTAAATATATTTATTGAATCGTTATGTTGTAGATTGTCTGGCTTAGCATTGCTGATCTCTTATATAAACATTTACAAAACACTGGCAGTATTGGCATCAGTGTTCTCCGATCTGTCCGATTGCTTAGAATATTTAAAGTTACACGGTATTTGTTTTTTGTTGTGTTTGAAAATTTTCCTCCATGTTACATGTTGAATAGTATTATGATGTGTAAAAATATAAAATATAATCTTGGAAAACCTTAATTTATTACAATTTCTTCTTTCTCTTTTAGGTTTTGGAGTTCAATGCAAAATGTGATATCTTCTTTAATGAATTCGATTCGTTCTATTTTGAGCCTCATTTTGCTGTTGTTACTTTTTATCTTCATATTTGCTCTGCTTGGAATGCAATTGTTTGGTGGGCAGTAAGCGACTTTAGTTGTTCTTATTTGCAAGTTCTTTTATGTGTTAACGATATTGAAACTAAATGATAACATAATTTTTATTTGATTTTAGATTTCACAGTAATCGTAAGGGAAAGTCAAGAACAAGTTTTGATAATTTTCCAAAAGCTATGCTTGCAGTATTTCAGGTGAATTGTTTCTCTATCTGCCTGTCTGTCTACTTGAAAAATATTTTTTTTTTTCATAATGGTCATCTGAAAGCAGTACGACATAATAATACATGCCTAGTGTTACGTTTTTTACGTAATATAAAATAATATCCTTCTAAAATTTTATTTAAAATATCACATGACAAAAAATTGGCTGGTTAGTGTATAAACAAATAAGCAACTTAAATTTTGTGGCCTAAATACTTTAGATCATGACAGGTGAAGATTGGAACTCAGTTATGTATAGGGGCATAACAGCATTTGGTGGACCAAAGTCAGTGCGTGGAATGCTTGCTTCACTTTATTTTATTTCACTTGTAATACTTGGTAACTGTATCCTTTTTTTTTTTTTTTTTCCTGTCTATAAAATGTTACATGGTTAAGAAGGACTGATAGAGTATTATTGTAATGCAAAGGCAAAGGAAATATGATTTTCCGGTTAACATTTTTGGATGTATACCTACCTTTTTGTTAACGCATGTGTGCTTTTCAGTACAATTCTAACACGTCTTTTTCTTTCCTCATGTTTTTGACCTTGGAACAAAATAAACTTGCAGCTATGAGGGCCAAAGAGTTTCATAGATTATTTTGTGTCAGCGCCAGACATATAATATAATGGCAGGTAAAAATTAGGTTGAATGCTTAAAAAGATAAAATATTTACAATTAGTATCAAAAATTTTTTTTTTTAAATGTAAAGCTCTAGATTTTTTAAGGTATGATAAGCTTGGTACATCTAATTTTTTTCATTGATAAAATGAATGCACATCTACTTTTGGGCATGATAAGGTTTTCTGGTTATAGTGATATGCCCAGAAGTTGGTACCCCAGTGTTTGACCATCATTGCTTAAATAATTTCCTTGACAAACATCAAGACACTTTGCTGAATGTTTTTTTGGCTATCGCAGTTGATAACTTAGCTAATGCACAAGTGTTAACTAAGGATGAGGAGGAAGAACTTCGTAGAGCAGAAGAGCAAAAAAGATTACTAAACATTATGTTCAGTCCTATTGTTGACAACCGTAAACAAAGCAAATGGACCAAGGTTCGATCTGTTCCCAAAATGCTTATGTTTACGAAGCAGAAAGACCATGAGGAAAATCCGTTTAAGGGAATCACATACAAAGGACGACCTCCAAATCTGTTAAGGTTTTATCATTGCCTTTTTATTTATTTTTTATTTTTGTTCTTGCTCATTGTAAGTAACACAACATTAAAAAAAATTATGTAGGAGAACTTTAATTTTTTTCAATATTTAGAGCACGAAGTGAATCAGACTCAGGTCAACAGGTAAAAAACTCAGCTCAGTGAAATATTGGTCTTTCTTATTCAAGTTCTTGCTTCTCATGTCGGCAAAAAAATTGCTGACATGAGATTTTATTTGCCTATTTGTGAGTGCCGACGTGAATTAGAATATTAATAATGCCCTAACCCTTTTTATTTTAAATTTTTTCGCGTGAAAACATTTTAGATTGATAACGATATTCTGCAGAAAACTGTTTTAAAAGCTCAAGCAAAATTTAAAAACGCAGAAATGCCGGGATCTCCAAGTACAAATCAAAAAATATTTACACAGTGGTCTGTTGAAAGTGGATCAAAATGGCCCATTCGTTCTCTTTCAAATGACAGCGAGACTTCCAATCAGAAACAGACTGTTACCGTGAATCAAAATGCTGATGCTACAGAACAAAGTGAGTCAAGTAAGTATATGTTGTGGACTCACACCGTATTTACAAGCATGATAGTTTTTTATTTTGTTATTGAACACTATTTTCTTATTTTGGAATGATTTAATTAATCTTAACTATTAAAAGAAGTTTTTTTTGTAAAATAGCATAGCATTTAAAAATTATTGTAAATGTTTGTTACATTGCAATATTTGTAAAATTTTAAAAGAGTAAGGAATTTTTGTGGTGCGACACTGAGAAGTATTCAAAATAATTTTTCTAAGTATTTTCACAACAACAATTTCATATTTTTTTGATTTTACTTGATTTTCTTTCAGCGACAGACTTACCACTGAATTTACTGCCATTGCCTGGCACTGCATTTGAATTCTCATTCAATTCAAAGATTCTCCGCAGACGACAGCTTACATCAACAAAAGTTATCAATACAAGATCTTTGTTTCTATTTTCCCCATCAAGCAGGTATGCTCTCATTTTGTTTAAAACTTTGTCAGATAGCATATTTGTAGCTTGCTAAAAATTATCTGACTTTTTTTTAAGCATATTAGGTCCAGGGTTTTTCAAACATATTATTACCAGGGGTATTCCCCCCCCATCCTCAATGAACAAAATCGAAGCAATAAATTTTTTCTTATGTTAGCACTTTTTCTGTGACGTCGTCGAAAGTTTGAAATTTGTCCAAAATACCACTATCTGCATAAAATGCGATTACTTTAGTTCTTGAGCGAATTTTCACATTCTGATTAAAGTTTCTGAGAGGCAAATAAAAGTTATTTACCGAATTTTCCTGTAGTTGGCATAAAAAAGGCCAAAACTTGCCTAAAAGTCTGGTTTTCAGGTAAATTGAAAAAAAATCAGGAAATTAGATTAAGGTGGCAGTAACTTTAAAAAATCTGAATTTTTTTTTTTACATACTTAGTTACGAAAGGTTATTTTCAGACTATATGTCCATATTTTTTCTGTTATAACACACTTGTCACGATTTTATAGCTAAAATACTATTAACTTTCACCAAAAATATTTAGCCTCAACAATTCCTCTTTAAAATAAAATTTAATGAATAATTAATTAGTTCTGCCGAATATAGTGTAATTCTACGCGCTTGCGAAATTGTACAGAAAGAAATGACGTAATTATTAAAGAGAAACGTTAATAACAACAAAGATGGCACATTATGTAGAAATTTAAGACGATCTTCATTATGCTACACTGCAACGAGCTTTAACTTTCGATAGCATTTTACGTTTTACTTTAAAATTTTCAGACATACTTGGTGAACCATGCAGCCATGATACGGTGTGCGGAAATCTTTTTATTCGAAATATTTTTCTTTTAACAGCGTTCGATGCAGCAGGGGATGCTAACAAAGAATCTTTTGAAAAAAACAAAAGGCCATTGTTAAAAAAATATGAATGAACAAAAAAACTCCACACGCCGTTTTAACAGGGTTAACCCAAGGTTCATTTAAAAACAAAAGCTGATGAAAAATAACGAGATTGTAAAAAGTTGGAGCTCGTAGAAGCCGATTTTTATCTTGTTTATGATACATTTTTAAATAGAAATTTCTGCTGACTCAGCAATGTTGGTGTTAAGTTAAAATCATTTTATTGTGTATTGTAAGGCCTATATTTTAAGGAAATAGTAAAAACAAATGGTATAAATAAAACACTGAGTAATTAATTCAGCTATTTGGACAGCTAAAAGAGGGTTACTGCCACCTTAATCACAGGTTCTAAATTTACAGAATGATTCCCCTTAATAAAACGAAGTTATATTGTAAGTTTCAAGTTCTAAGGCTAATTCAACGAAAGGTACTACATAATCCTGACGAAAGTTATTGTACTTTCCTATTTATAAGGATTTCATAGAGAATGTTGGGGGTAGTTTTTTAATAGAATCTTGAAAATATTCCATAAAAAAATTCACAAAAGTCAAAGCTGAAAGATTTTCTGCATTTATGTTGATCCCTTTAGATTTCTAACCTTTTCTTTTTTAGGATAAGAACATGGTGTCACAAATTAGTCAACATGAAGCATTTTGAACACATCATGTTATTTTTCATTTTGTTAAGCAGTTTATGCCTTGCTCTGGAAGATCCCAGAAACAGTCAATCTGAAACTAACAGGGTATGACTAGTTTGAACTTAGTTTTAGTTGAACATGTTTTATATATGCATCATTTTAAAAACTTATTCTATATTTAGATGCTCTATTTCATTGATATTGGATTCGTTACAATATTTACGTTCGAAATTATTGTTAAGGTACTTTAGTCTCCTTGTTTTGAAATCCCTTAGAGGTGAAGCGCTATCTTTTATAATTTACCTCTACTTTTTATTCCTAGTTGATTGATCAAGGTGCTGTGTTACACAAAGGATCGTTTCTGCATGATTGGTGGAATGTAATCGATACTTTGGTTGTGACATGCAATATTGCAGCAACTGTACTCATGTAAGCTTTAAATTTCTTTCTTTCTTAGCGTGACTTCCTTATCAAACAATCCCCCCTCCTCCCAAAAAAAAGCCTGAAAATCTTTAATATATTATCCTTTTTGCCATCTTGATAAAAACTGCAATTTATTTTTATAAAGGTGATTTACGGGATATCTAAAAACATGCACTTTTATTGAAGAGAATGCTCTTTAAACAAAATATGACAACTGCTTGAATAACTGAATACATCGTTCTATATACATATATTGTTAGTTGGTACAAAAATCCAAAATAATGTCTGAAAATTTAAGAATATAACCTACAAAGTAATTCGTATTGTTTTTCTTTGCATTATGAATGCAGAACACTCATGGACAAAGAAAACTTGGGGAAAACTTCGGAGAAAACAGAACAAATTGAGAAAGTATTTTAGGATTTTGATTTGCTCTGATTAAAGGTCTACCTGACTAAAAACAAGTTCATTTATTTCATAGATTTTGTTTGTGTTTTGTTACTCCTTATGGAATGATTTGAGCTGCTCCTCATATGGATATGGGTCATCTGATATATCTGCAGGCATTGTATTGCATGCATCTTCAGTATGTTGTTTGGTGTAGTCTGCATCCTCTAAACTTTGTAAAAAATTGTTAATTTTAGAAAATATAGCTTCTTGCTTTTCTTCCTCTTCGAAGCGGTTTAAGTTAGTTCTTGAATCTCCCAAACTTGAGACTAATGAACTCACTGATCCAGCTGGAGTTAGAATTGGTGAGAAAATCATTGAGCGACGTTGTGGGCTTCCAGGACAGCTAAAAGCATCAATTGTGGACAAAAAGTTTTCAGCTGCTATACTCGGATGTTGCTTTAAGACTGCCGTATCAGTTGGCAAACTCTGTCTTCGACCCCTTAAGCTTAATAATGGAATTTTTAATGGTTCTAAGTTTTGCGATTGTCTTTGGCGATACCGCTGATTCATTGGCGAATAAGAACCGACAATGGGAGGTTCATTGACAAGCTTCTTCAAGTAGAACCCATCGTGTTTACTTTCCATATCGGATGCCATTTTGTTTTTGTCTTCTTGTTTATTGTCTTCCTCTACTCTCACTTCAATATTCCTTCTTTTGTGTCGCAATTTAACGACACTCTCTGTTGACTTCATGCTGCTCTCCATCAAATTGTTTTGTTTTTTCTTATTTAATAAATCTTTTCCAATCAATTTCACTTTTGTTTGCTCACCAGAAAATCTTTTGTTTCTGAGTTTATAATCCTCTTACTGTTCAATTTTTTTTATCGTGAGATTAAAAAATTTATTTTAGCATGTTACACATCTCATTAATATAATTTCTTGTGCAAGTGCATGAGTCAGAGTTTCTTTTTCTCTGTTTTGATCTGTAAAAACAAAAAAAGTACTTTTTTATATTATATATATATATATCAGAATAATAGCAGGAAAAACCACTATGTAACAGGTGATTCAAAAAATAAAAAATTAATGCTGATGTAGCAATTTATTAGTGTAAAACAGACATATTGTTTTAAGGAAACAATATTTTTAAAACAAAAGTTATTTTAAGAATTTTGTCTTACATTTTGAATTAGTAAAGATAAAAAAATTAATTAATTTTCAACAAACATCATAAAACTGTTTAATTCCTTTAATTTTTTAGCATCATAAACATTTGATTCCATACTGACTAATTTTATTTCTATATACTTTTATTAAGTTTAATTAAGCCCAGATGTTGCTTGAATCCTACACATTTATTGAAGTTAAAAAATGAACTTTAAAAGTACTTAGAAAACAGATGTGACTTTATTATTCTTAATTTCTTCTTTAATTTTAGCAGCTTTGTGCTGCAGTATTCTCATATAAAAACACGTACCTTTAGCAATGACTTGTGATTGTATTTTCCACGCACAACAGAAAATCCATTTGACTTTAGGTTTGTTTATTTTAATGTGGTAAACAAACAAATCACTGAGATGTTTTGATAGATTTCAAGACAAATAAAAATCACAGTTTTTGAAGTTTTAACACTGTTGATGTTTATAAGATTCTTAGTGAAGAAAGAAATTTTATCTGTGTTGTACTTAGTTTGATGTTCCAAAGTGAAGTACATATCCAAATAAGCATTTCCAAATAAACTGTATGACGCAGCTGTCATTATTCTATTTTTATGTTAACACCCACTTTCGTGAGATAACATAACTATTGCATCATCACTTTTGTGAATTGTTTGTTTTTACAAACTAAATGAAATTTTTTTTTCAACAGACCTACAATTTGAATACTCTTTTTTTTTATAACAAGGTTACCACGCGACCTCAAAACTCCTCACTTCTTCTCAATTTTCAAGTGTCTCCCCAAAATCTCTCAAATTTCATCTAAGAGGAGATCTTTTAACAACTTTCTTCCCAAATCTCCTTAATTTTAGTTTTACAACTTCTATCAATGGCATTACCTGTAAAATCTTTTCAAATATTCTCAATTCTTTTTGGGGGAAAATAAAAATGCCCTCATATCTCCTCAGTTTTTTTTATAAAAAATGCAGCCATATTCTCAACTAAGGTTAAAAGTGTCATTAAAAATCCGTAACTCTCCTGACTCTATATAGAGGGATTCAGCCCTGTACAAAAAAAATTAATTTTTTGTTAAGTCTGTGAATTTCTTTTTTACTATAGAACAACAGTAGTGTCTCCACACCAAAATTTTGAAATATTTAAAAAAAATCTGGAATATCTTGGAATTTCAAAGTGTTTAGAAAACAACATGTCAACATAAGAAGTTGCTTATTTGAAATTGCTTTCACCCGAGTATTGAAGTTACTGTCAATATGAATACACATAAGATTAACTTGTAGGCTATCACAACATATATTGCAACAGTTCTCTTCTTTGTAATCATGTAGAATGATGGATTTAAAAACTACTTTAACTTTAACTTTAACTTTATTTTGTGTTGTATATTTCTGTTTTTTTACTTTTTTGTAGTATTCTGAAATTATAATTTCCGAAGCGCTAGAAAAGAAACTTTTGGAAAAGGGTAGAATTTGTTAAAATCACCCTGGATAATTCTGGAAACTTCATGATAAAATACTTGGGAAATAAAAAAAACTGACTGCAAAACCCTGAAAAGATATTACTATTATTCTTAAACTAACACAGAGAAAGTAAGAAACTTTTATTGTGAGAAAAACAATGAGAAATGAAAGTTTTGCTTTGGAAATTTAAGACTTATAATCCTAAATATTTATTCTTCAACTTTAATGGTTTTGAAGTCTAACTATAATTTCTTAAAATGGATTTCCACTCCAACTAAACTTCCATGTGAAGGTTACATTTTTGTAAAGAATAAAAGCTACCAAACACTTTGTATTTTATTGGGTTTAAAACTGTCCAAATTTGGACACTATTTGTTCTATTACATTTGCCATTCCGTTTTTTCGATGTTCCTCGTTAGTGTTTGAGCAGGATAACTGGTTAATGTGTTTGAACAGGATAACTGGTTAATGTGTTTGAGTGGGTTATTCTTTCATTTGCAGGCTGGGTCAGAATGAAGACATCAATTCCACCATTGGTGAAAGCACCTTAAAAGCAATGCGCATTCTAAGAGTTTTTCGACCACTTCGAGTTGTTAACAAATTAAAAGGTTTAAAGGTAACAGATTTTTTGCTCTTACATTATTTTGTATGAAAAAGAAATGCTGCTTTTGTTCTGTAAAAGTGTCTAGCAATATATAACCAGGAGATGTTTTGTCCGTGAACTCTATGTGAGTTGTTTAAATCTTACTTACTAGTTATTGCAATATTCGAATGTAATAGCTATACTGTTTAATACTGGGATAATCTCGTTGTCATTTTAAGTCTGTGTTTGAAAGGATAAGAAAAAAGTTTTTTGCTGTAGTAAAATTTTTAAATTATGTGTAGGCACTTTAAAACAACATTTCTTTATTATTGTAGGTTGTTTTCCAGTGTGTCGTATTCTCATTGAAACGTGTTTTAAACATCATCATCATTGCTGTGCTTTGTTTGTTTATGTTTGCTGTCATCGGGGTTCATCTTTTCCAGGTAAAAACTTCATACTCCTTTTATACTCACACATACTTTAACGTTTGTTAATAATTTACTTTGGAAGAATGGTTTTATTGAGTTTAGGGTTTAAACACCTCTCCACTGGACAAACCCTCTACTAGACAAACCCTCTACTAGACAAACCCTTGAATACATAACCCCTCCACCAGACAAACCCTTGAATACATAACTCCTCCACCAGACAAACCCTTGAATACATAACTCCTCCACCAGACAAACCCTTGAATACATAACTCCTCCACCAGACAAACCCTTGAATACATAACCCCTCCACCAGACAAACCCTTAAATACATAACCCCTCCACCAGACAAACCCTTGAATACATAACCCCTCCACCAGACAAACCCTTGAATACATAACTCCTCCACCAGACAAACCCTTAAATACATAACTCCTCCACCAGACAAACCCTTGAATACATAACCCCTCCACCAGACAAACCCTTGAATACATAACTCCTCCACCAGACAAACCCTTGAATACATAACTCCTCCACCAGACAAACCCTTGAATACATAACTCCTCCACCAGACAAACCCTTGAATACATAACCCCTCCACCAGACAAACCCTTGAATACATAACCCCTCCACCAGACAAACCCTTGAATACATAACCCCTCCACCAGACAAACCCTTGAATACATAACCCCTCCACCAGACAAACCCTTGAATACATAACTCCTCCACCAAACAAACCCTTGAAAACATAACCCCTCCACCAGACAAACCCTTGAATACATAACTCCTCCACCAGACAAACCCTTGAATACATAACCCCTCCACCAGACAAACCCTTGAATACATAACTCCTCCACCAGACAAACCCTTGAATACATAACCCCTCCACCAGACAAACCCTTGAATACATAACCCCTCCACCAGACAAACCCTTGAATACATAACCCCTCCACCAGACAAACCCTTGAATACATAACTCCTCCACCAGACAATCCCTTGAATACATAACCCCTCCACCAGACAAACCCTTGAATACATAACCCCTCCACCAGACAAACCCTTGAATACATAACTCCTCCACCAGACAAACCCTTGAATACATAACCCCTCCACCAGACAAACCCTTGAATACATAACCCCTCCACCAGACAAACCCTTGAATACATAACCCCTCCACCAGACAAACCCTTGAATACATAACTCCTCCACCAGACAAACCCTTGAATACATAACCCCTCCACCAGACAAACCCTTGAATACATAACCCCTCCACCAGACAAACCCTTGAATACATAACTCCTCCACCAGACAAACCCTTGAATACATAACCCCTCCACCAGACAAACCCTTGAATACATAACCCCTCCACCAGACAAACCCTTGAATACATAACCCCTCCACCAGACAAACCCTTGAATACATAACCCCTCCACCAGACAAACCCTTGAATACATAACCCCTCCACCAGACAAACCCTTGAATACATAACCCCTCCACCAGACAAACCCTTGAATACATAACCCCTCCACCAGACAAACCCTTGAATACATAACTCCTCCACCAGACAAACCCTTGAATACATAACCCCTCCACCAGACAAACCCTTGAATACATAACTCCTCCACCAGACAAACCCTTGAATACATAACCCCTCCACCAGACAAACCCTTGAATACATAACCCCTCCACCAGACAAACCCTTGAATACATAACCCCTCCACCAGACAAACCCTTGAATACATAACCCCTCCACCAGACAAACCCTTGAATACATAACTCCTCCACCAGACAAACCCTTGAATACATAACCCCTCCACCAGACAAACCCTTAAATACATAACCCCTCCACCAGACAAACCCTTGAATACATAACCCCTCCACCAGACAAACCCTTGAATACATAACCCCTCCACCAGACAAACCCTTGAATACATAACTCCTCCACCAGACAAACCCTTGAATACATAACCCCTCCACCAGACAAACCCTTGAATACATAACCCCTCCACCAGACAATCCCTCGACTGCACAGCCCCTCAACCAGACAATACTTAGACTAGGCAACCTTTCACAGGATAGCTACTCCTCTCTGTAGTAAAGAAAATCTTCTCTGAAATCCTTATAACCTTCCAAATATTTGAATTTAGCTTTTCTCTTAAAACAATTCTCCTTACATTTTACTTCTTATTCCCTTAAATTCAAATGGATTATAGTTTATGTCATTTTTTTATTTTTATGTTCACAAAGAGACTTAAGGAGATTTTATATAAAAAATCAACTTAAAAATAGACAACCCCTCAAATAGTCAAACCCTCGAATATTCAACACCTAATAGTCAACCCTTCAAATAGTCCATCTCTCAAATAGTCAAACCCTCGAATAGTCAACACCTCTAATAGTCAACACCTCTAATAGTCAACACCTCTAATAGTCAAACCCTTCAAATAGTCCATCCCTCAATGGTTAACCCCTCGCATAGTCAACCCCTTGAATAATCAACCCTGTCGAATAGTGAAGACCTCGAATAGCCGATTCCTTGAATAGTCAACCCTTTGAATAGTCAAACCCTCGAACAATCAACTCTTAACTAGACAGCAGATATCAACCATATTATTCAGTGTAGAGTTCAGGAGAAAATTAATTTGTCCTATATAGTTGCATGTCATGTCTAAGATTGAACTCTGGAGTCCCATCAAAAGTTAACACTAGGTTGCTAGCCAGTATAGTATATGTTACCAACTGTATTACACCTCATTACTAAGCGTAATTCTATTATGTCTTTTTTTGCAGGGCAAATTCCACTACTGTACTGACTCAACCAAACTGACAGCTGAAGAATGTCAGTAAGTATCTTGTTTGTATACAAAAAGTTTGCATTTTGAACAACGATATATTCAAGATGGAGTATGTTGAACCAAAACATTTTAAGCTGGGAAGCAGGCATTTTTAACTTTAGTGCCTCATATAAAAGAATTGATGTTGGGGCGGTAGAATCCATTGGTATACGTAAAAATCGATAAATGAAAACAAAATAAATTGTCTGATCAATCAACTTTACACTTATGTTTTGAGTGAGAGTAAATGAATCCTTTTATAAACTGACAACATCCAACAATATTTGGTCCTGACAGGATTATTTTGTTCCCTGAAAATGCTGGTAAAATAAGCGCTCCTAGCCTGTCATCAAAAGTTTTAAAAATGACTAGTGGCCAAATATATGCCTAGATCCCTATTTTAAAAATCAAAAAAATTGGAAATTGATAATTTAGTATATTTTTCATAACAGAAAGGAGACGATTTCCTATTTTTAAAATGATTCACAACTTGATTAATTATTGAGTTCTATTTTAGTTGTTTGACAAAAATTTAGCAGAAAGGGAAAAGCTAAACCCTGACACGTGTTTTATTTCATCCTGTCTATTTTAGGGGACATTTTTACTACTTCAACGACCCTGTAAACAATCCTTATTTGTTTTCTGTAAGTATCACTCTCCTTCCCAGTTTTTTTTTTTTTTTTACCACACTTCTTTCCAGTTGTTTTTTATCAAGCCCATTTTGTTACAATGTATTGTTTGCACATGTACTTTAAAACTGAGGAAAAAATGTCAGAAAAAAGCTTTTCTACAAACCAGCTTCATTGACCAGTGTAGTGTGTAGTGTTGCTTAGATTAAGCAATGCTGCAATTTTTGAGCAGTTCAATAATATAACAGAATAAAAATATAAATACATCGTTTGTTCATTTAGATTGAGAAAAGGGAATGGAAGAACTATCCCTTTCATTTCGATCGCGTGTTAAGAGCAATGTTGACATTGTTCTCATGTGGTACTGGTGAAGGTTGGCCAATGTAAGACCGATCTGTGCTTCTTTGTTTCTTGTTTTTGCTATTGTAGAATTTTGAATTTACTGATGATGTATTTGCAAAACATTTCTCTTAGATTTAAAAAAATTACATAGAGTGACTTTGCGTGAATTTTACGTGAAAAAAATACTAATTGTCCCGTTACTTGTAAATATGTATTTCACAACAGCAAAAAATATTTAACTCCCTTGATTAAGTAAAAAAGAACCCTCAAAATTTTTCATGAGAAATTTCTTTCTCCAAACTATTTTTTAGTTCACCTCTTTTGGTATCATGTAAAACCAACTTAAGTAGTAAGTATTTTCTTGTTTAGTGTTATGGAGAAATCTATTGATGCGACGAAAATGGATGAAGGTCCAATTCCAGATAACAACATGTTTATGAGTCTCTACTATGTGTGTTTTGTCGTCATCTTCTCCTTCTTCTTCTTAAACATCTTTGTCGCCCTTATCATCGTCACTTTTCAAGAGCAAGGTGAGAAAGAAATAACTGGCTGCGAGCTCGACAAAAACCAGGTAAAATGTTTTGTTCTTCTTTTCCTAGAAAGTTGAGGGGTAAGCTTAAAGAAACATACACCAGCCTAGGAAGTTGAGGGGTAAGCTTTATAAAACATGCAGTATTCTAGAAAGTTCAGGGGTTAGCTTAAAGAAACATACACTAGCCTAAAACATTGAGGGGTAAGCTTAAAGAGACAACATACACTAGCCTAAGAAGTCCAGGGGTAAGCTTAAAGAAACGTACACTAGCCTAGAAAGTTGAGGGGTAAGCTTAAAAATATACACCAGCCTAAAGTTCAGGGGTAAGCTTAAAGAAACGTACACTAGCCTAGAAAGTTGAGGGGTTGGCTTTAAAAAACATACACTAGCCTTAGAAGGTAAGGAAAAGCTTAAAAACATGCACCAGCCTAAAGTTCAGGGGTTGGCTGAAAGAAACATACACTAGCCTAGAAAGTTGAGGGGTAAGCTTAAAAACATACACCAGCCTAGAAAGTTGAGGGGTAAGCTTAAAAACATACACTAGCCTAGAAAGTTGAGGGGTAAGCTTAAAAACATACACTAGCCTAGAAAGTTGTGGGGTAAGCTTAAAAACATACACTAGCCTAGAAAGTTGAGGGGTAAGCTTAAAAACATACACTAGCCTAGAAAGTTGAGGGGTAAGCTTAAAAACATACACCAGCCTAGACAGTTGAGGGGTAAGCTTAAAAACGTACACTAGCCTAGAAAATTACACTAGCCTAGAAAGTTGAGGGGTAAGCTTAAAAACGTACAATAGCCTAGAAAGTTGGGGGGTAAGCTTAAAGAAACAATACACTAGCCTAGAAAGTTGAGGGGTAAGCTTAAAGAAACATACACCAGCCTAGAAAGTTGAGGGGTAAGCTTAAAGAAACAATACACTAGCCTAGAAAGTTAAGGAGTAAGCTTAAAGAAACATACACCAGCCTAGAAAGTTGGGGGGTAAGCTTAAAAACATACACCAGCCTAGAAAATTGAGGGGTAAGCTTAAAAACGTACACTAGCCTAGAAAATTACACTAGCCTAGAAAGTTGAGGGGTAAGCTTAAAAACGTACACTAGCCTAAAAAGTTGAGGGGTAAGCTTAAAGAAACATACACTAGCCTAGAAAATTACACTAGCCTAGAAAGTTCTAGGGTAAACTTAAAGAAAAGAAGAATTCGTTACTGTTCTCAGTACTGTTTACTGTGCTTTTTTCTTTAATATATAAGAAATTTACTAACACGCGTTTTTAAGGGAATTGTAAACCGTTGTTGATCACATAAAAGTGTGTTTTCGGGAGAGTGTAAAGAGCAGCGTTCATATGTGCAATATGTATAACAAATATGGGTATTGTTTGGGCGGGGTGGTGGCCGCTTGCTGTACAAAATATCTTTTATTCTGTTTTCTGATCAAGTTTCTGTTTGGTTTAGAGAGCTTGTCTCCATTTTGTGCTGAACGCGAAACCACGTCAAAGATTCATGCCGCAGGACAAGAGTGGTTTATCTTACAAAATTTGGCGTGTTGTGGATTCGAAACCATTTGAGATTGTCATTATGACCCTTATCGCTGGAAACGCGATTGTTCTCATGCTATCAGTAAGTTGTGTACCAAACTCTGTTTTGCTTGTTTCTGTTTTGGTATATTCATTTGGTGTGACTTCCCGCAGAATATAAAAGAGGGTCTTGTGGAGACAAAATTTATCTTTCGGTTTTCCTGAATCTGTTTTGTTTTCGGTTTTAACATGACTTTAATGCGCATCGGTAGATAATATAATCCGCTAAATGTCATTGCTATTATTTTTTGTTCACTTGATTTTGAAAAAGAGATCAGTTAAAATAGAAGTTGTAACATATTTCAAACAATGTCTAATTAGCGCCGCCCTGTAACACGGGCGCAACCTTCAAAATTTAATATGCCTTAAGAGCGGTAATTAAATTAAATTCTAGTTTAGAAAAATAGTGAATTAATCTCTGTAGGAATAAGGTGTTCTGTCCCTATCTATCTCTGTGGAGAAGAGTTTGTAAAGAGTGTATTTTAATGGTGGAGGGCTTGTAAAGAGGATGGCAGACTTTATTGTTGAGTCTTTTTATTATTGTAGGAAGATCAACAGAATAAAGATAGCGTTCGAATATTAGTCCACGTGAATCTGGCTTTCACTTTTATTTTTACTTTGGAAGCCATGTTGAAATTGATGGCATACAAATTTGTAAGCCTTTTCTTTGTACATAAACAGTACCCATATTGCTAAGATGACCCGTATTGATGCTTTTAATTTTTTAACTGACTGGTTTATTTTGTGTTTAGAATTACTTCCGGGATAGTTGGAATGTCTTCGACTTTTGTATCGTGTTAGTGACACTAGTGGGGGCTATCATTAACATAACAAACAAGGTGATACGAAATCAATGAATAAATAAATAAATTAATATATCAATGAATTACTTTGTGGTTACCTTATATGTCCTCTTAGCTTAATTTTTTGTCTGTTGGGTATTTTTCTCGGAATTCCGTTGGATTGTTCATAAATAACCTTAACCATTTTCTCAGGATTTGCCCCCTTCGTCAATTCCCCCCCCCCCCCCCCCCCTTAGTCGACGTCATCTTTTGGAAAGAGACCCCTCCCAGCAAGTCGAGAATTTCATATTTAAACTGGAGAAAAATTTATGACAGCAACAACAAAACGTCTTTGAAACAGATAACTTCAAAATTTCCACTGTCATCATCACAAAACTCTACTTTTAATTCTTCCTCACTGCTCTCATCTTCTTGATGATCACCACCAACATCACATTGTAAACATTTTCATGATAAACTTTTGCTTAATCAGAAAAATCAAGGATTTGAAAATCGTAAAGGTTAGCGTCAACAGTGGTGTCACGTAACCTCTCCTCTCTCCTGTCAACCAGCGTCAACTTTAGTATGCTCTCCCCCTCCCCCTTCGTCCTAACGGTTGAGGTCATTTGTGAACATACGTGATGTTAAGAATTTTTTACCCACTCAATTCAAGACTTTTTCTCAGTAGATATGCCTTGATTTAAAATATCAACTTTGACTTTCGTTGTTTTTGTTTAGGACTTTCCAATCGACCCTTCTTTCTTCCGACTGTTCAGAGCATTCCGCTTACTAAAGTTGCTTCGACAAGGTTACAATATTCGGATATTGTTGTGGACGTTTCTTCAATCGTTGAGAGTAAGCTGGCTGCGTTTCTTTTATCGTGGTGTTTCGAAATGTTGGGTCAAACTATTCGAACTGACTTCATCTGGCCGACAAATAGCGACAAATAACAGAAAAAGAACGAATTACAGACGAACGAACGACAAAGCAACGAAATGATGCGGCGACCGAACGAAAGAAATAACGAGTAATGGAAAATTGATCAAACAAACAAAAATAAAAATAAAAAAATAAAAAAACAAACAAGTAACTTCTAATAAACAAATAATATATAAAATAACGAACTAACGAACGTACAGCCAAACATGAAAACGAAACGAACGTACAGCCAAACATGAAAACGAAACGAACGTACAGTCAAACATGAAAACGAAACGAACGTACAGCCAAACATGAAAACGAAACGAACGTACAGCCAAACATGAAAACGAAACGAACGTACAGCCAAACATGAAAACGAAACGAACGTACAGCCAAACATGAAAACGAAACGAACGTACAGCCAAACATGAAAACGAAACGAACGTACAGCCAAACATGAAAACGAAACGAACGAGCAGCCAAACAGACAAACGAACAAAGGTACATTCGAACAAACAAACACACAGACGTACAGCCGAACGAACGAACGAACGAACGAACGCACAGTCGAACAAAGATTAAAGGTGTCCTCTTCATTGTTTAGGCACTCCCATACGTCGTTCTTTTGATAGCAATGTTGTTTTTCATATACGCTATCATTGGAATGCAGGTAAATATCTCCAAACATTTTTTTTTGATTTTCAAATTAGTCAAGTCTGAAAAAACACAATGATGTTCAGTTTTTATCTTTATCACGTGATTGCTTTTGTTTTTAGTTATTTAGCAAGGTCGCTCTTGACAACCGCAGACAAATCAACGAATACAACAATTTTCAGGGGTTTTTAAGCGCACTGGGCGTTTTATTCCGGTAAAACTGTTGTGTCGTTTTTAGAAATAAGTTTGTATTATAATAGTCATGTGTTTTAAGGAGATGATTTTTTTCGATATATAAAAAACGCAAAAGAAACTTACAAACAAGGTTGGAACAAGTGAGACACAAGAATTGTCTCGTTTATTGCAAACATAACTGAGTTTTTCTTCTTTGTAGATGTGGAACCGGTGAGGCGTGGCACTTAGTAATGCTGGATTGCTTCGATCATGCTCTATGTTACAATGACAAGAATTTAAGATGCGGTTCAACCGTAGCGTCTGTCATCTACTTCTGTTCCTTTTATTTCTTCTATGCTTTTCTGGTACGTTTCTTTCTTTTATTTTTGCTACGCTTTTCTGGTACGTTTCTTTCTTTTATTTTTGCTACGCTTTTCTGGTACGTTTCTTTCTTTTATTCCTTCTATGCTTTTCTGGTACGTTTCTTTCTTTTATTCCTTCTATGCTTTTCTGGTACGTTTCTTTCTTTTATTTTTGCTACGCTTTTCTGGTACGTTTCTTTCTTTTATTTTTGCTATGCTTTTCTGGTACGTTTCTTTCTTTTATTTTTGCTACGCTTCTTTTACTTTCTCATGTTTTCTGGATAGTTTTTTTTTTGCCTTTTTCGCCTCTTTTTTGTACGTTTTTACCTTTCTTAATTTTTTGACACGTTTCTTTTGCTGTTTCATACTTTTCTCGGAACGTTTTTTTATTATTTCTTCTTGTACTTTCTTGTTCTTTCCCTTTTTTTCTTCCTGCGTAGTAAATCTATTTAACCGGCAAGAAATTAGATTTGTTTGTTTTAATGTCTGTGAACATAATGGACCTCGTATGTGCCAAGATCTATTGCAATGGCAGAAATAAAAATGAAACAGAATATTTCAGCTATTCCATAGTTATAAAATATGCTTCTGTTTTTTTGTTTTAGCTCCTAAATCTTTTCGTTGCCGTCATAATGGACAATTTTGATTATCTAACAAGAGATGAGAGTATTCTTGGGCCCCACCATATGGATGAGTTTATGAGGGTGTGGTCAGAATACGACCCTTCTGCAGCGTAAGTAGGCGGTAAATATAGTTCGAAAGCGCTCACTCACTCGCACTTACGTTCGGCTGGCGTGAACTTGTTTACAATGGCCAAGTTTAAGGAATTTTACAATGTAAAATTCCTTAAACTTACAAATAAATTCTTATAAATATGGAAACCGTCAGGAAATACTGGTTGGTGAATGAGTGGCTAGTTGTGTGGGTGGGTGGTCGGGGGTGATCAGTACAAGCTATGCGTTGTGAACACAGTTGCTGAAAAAGAAATTTGTCCTAGAAATCCTGGAATTTCGACAAAAAAATAAAACTTTTGTTGGTAAAATAAAAAAGTAGAAAAAATGTTTCCAGGAAAAATAGGAAAAATGTTTTGGAAAGTCTTGAAATGTCCATGGATTCAGATTTTTTTATTCTTTATCCACCATATACTTGATGAATGAAGTGACAATCCTGAAACTGTAGCTTCCTACAACGTCTCTATTTTTCAGTTTTGTTCTGAATCCTTACCCGAATTAAAAAACAATTTTCGTTCTCACTAACTCTCAGTACGAATTTTCATTGTAGTCTTTTTTTTTTCAGAGGTCGAATTCCACACGAAGATATATATCAGTTGATGTGTGATATGCAACCTCCAGTTGGTTTCGGTAAAAAATGCCCACGTTTTCTTGCATACAAGGTAAACCTCGTTACCAGGCTACTTACCGAAAACACGTTCACTTTGTCATACCATTGCACTATGCTCTATATACTTATGACTGCATATTGGTTATTATTATTTTTCAAAACAGTTCTCGTTTATAAGAGCATTATCTTCTTATACTGATGGGACTTATTTCGTTAGACCCATACTTTTAAAACATAATAATTGTTGCTTAACAAGTGCGGTAAATTTGGTTGGTCGATTGGTACTTATGATTGTGCATCATTCAGTGATATCTCCTTGGTGCATGTAGTAGTATGTTGCAAGAAGGTAGTATCCTCGCCTCGTCTACTACATGTGCTAGGGAGATAGCATCGGATCGATAGCGCAGTCGATGAAGCAATCGCCCGGCAAGGAAGAGATCTCAGGTTCAAGTCCCACTCGATCCATCATCTTTGCAGCACTTGGGAAGCAAATGTACAGGTTTATTTATACTAATATATCTCACATATACACCGCTGTTCCTATATTTATTTTATTAACTTTGTTCATGATTGTAGCGTGAGTTTGTTTTCCACGGCTTACTTATCGAATCATTGAGAATCTTCCACTAGCGAAGAGTTTTCGCAAATCTAAAGGTTTACGCTGAACGCTTTGTGTACTGTATTGTGTGTTTGTTTTATTGCGTTTCTGTCTCTTGGGTATAACGTCGTGTTTGTCGTGTTTCACGTGCGTCAGTCTCTTGTTCGTTAGTGTGTAAAGTTTCTGGGCCGTGTGTGTACGTATGCGAAGATTTGTGATTCATCTCCCTTAAAAATATCATATGAAAAAAAGACACCATTTACGCTAGTTGTGTTTTTGTTTTCTAGCGTTTGATGAAGTTAAACATGCCGATATCAGGAGACAATACTGTCTCGTTCACTCCAACTATCTTTGCGTTGGTCCGGACTTCACTTAACATGACACATCATGAAAAGGAATGCTTTCGTGATAATAATTTTCGTAAAATCATTAAAAGAATATGGCCAAACGCGACGCAGAAAACGTTGGATATGATGATGCCAGAACAAACAGGTATATACTTTATGTTACCCTGCATGGAAAGGACATTTAAATTGATTATTTTAATTGAATAAAATATTTTCGCGAGATAAACTACAAATGCAATTCTTTGAAATTTTCAGATTACAATTGCTGGTGATTAAGTTCTAAATGAAAGGAAACATGATTTATTTTTTTGATCGAAATTGAGCATCTAAAATTTTTTGCTTGAAACTGTTGGACAGATTTTTAACTAGAGGGACTCACTTCTACAGCTTCACTTGCGCAATTTTTTAAAAGGCAAAAAACTCAGTTAAACATCTAGCGACAACGTTGCACATACTATCATCATTAGGAATTATTTCACAGAAATTGAATTAACCACGGTAACATTTGTTTTCTTGTAGTACTAAGCGGACAACAGATAACTATCGGGAAAATATACGCAGCTAAACTTATCTATGAAAGTTTTAAAGAGATCAAACGAAGAAAGAATTGTACGCTACCACAGTTTGAGGTAAGCGAGCCAAATATTAAGCCTTGTTTGCTTGGTTGGTTATTGACGGTTATTTAATAAGATGTTTTTTGTTATTGTAGATGTTTGAAGCCACGCATAAGGTTAGTCACAGTTTTTCTTTCAATATATGCCTGTTTTCTCTATCCAAGCCTGTTTTCTTCGTATATGCACGTTTTCTTAATATATGCCCGTTTCCTTAATATATGCACGTTTTCGTAATATATTCACGTTTTCGTAATATATGCACGTTTTCCTAATACATGCACGCTTTTTGATATATGCACATTTTCTTCGTATATGCCCGTCTCCTTAATATATGCATGTTTTCTTAATATATGCACTTTTTATTAACATATGCACGTTTTCTTAATATATGCACGTTCTCTTGATATATGCACGTTTTCTTGATATATGCACGTTTTCTTAATATATGCACGTTTTCTTCATATATGCACTTTTTCTTAATATATGAACGTTTTTTTTAATATATGCACGTTTTCTTAATATATGCACGTTTTCTTAATATATGCACGTTTTCTTAATATATGCGCGTTTTCTTAATATATGCACGTTTTTGATATCTTGAAGTATAAATTCACTCTGTTTTTTATATCTCTATTCAGCGCGGAAATTCATTTTTCCGTAAAATGATGGGCGTCTTACGTACGTCGTCGCAACCGTTAGTGACGGATAAAGCTCTCCGACCGCGGGAAGAATATTTGACACAGCGGCGTCGTTCAAACACTTTCAGTAACACATCCACACATGAAGGGTAAGAGTGATGTTGAAGAGATGTCATTTCTAGAAAACCATAACTAGATTGGAATTTTAGTTATTTCTTTTTTGCACCCTTCTTGGGCGTACATACAAAGCAAAACTCGATGCTTTAGCGCAGGAGATACTGGTAAAACAATATCAGGTGGACATCATTTGGTTTTAAAGTTATAGCCCAAGCAACCTCGTCCCAAGGGCTTTTTTCGTGTCAGAAAGAGAAAGAGGTGTCCTAGGAGTGAGGTTGGGATCTTGCCATCAAGGGATTCTTAATTTTAACATATGCTTTATCTCTAGTGTAAAATCATTTTTTTCGTTATAGGCTTAAAGACGAAGCGAGGCCATCGGTACGAGGTCGTTCCGTAAGTACAGTGAATCGACCTGTTGAACTCTTCGCTCCAAGAATTCGTAAAAACACTCTACCGTTGCTACATCATAACTTTTCTACTCAAAGCATGGAAGTAATACGAAATGAAAGCGTCATACCGAGAAAGTCAACTATGGTGGAGGACAAGGTAAATTTTAGATTTATCTGTTCCTCCCTCAGACATTTTCTCTTATTTTTTGCGATGTAAAAAGTTATGTTTCATTTTACGAGAGAGTGTCGTGGAGAAGAGTATTGGAGGCGTTAAATTTAAAGAACTTTTGTAGTCCTAAGTTATTCAAACTCTCCTTCTGCTTTGTAAATTTAATTGAGTTGTTTACAAAAAAGAAACTGTTAATTCCATATTTTTTCATGAAGAATGATGACATGCACGAAGAAGAGAGGGAGGAAGAAAAAAGTGACGAAGAAAGAAAAGAAATGGCGCAAGTCTTACAAAACAAAACAAACACGTTAACAGATAGTTTAATAACAGCTCTTCGTGATCCTGCCAAACCAATATTATGTTTTGTTAATCCTCAAATCCATCGAGAAGATAATCGGGTATGATAATCAGTTTTGTACAACTTCGCCCCCAGTTGTGGTAGCTTAATTCGAACATCACACCAAATGTTTTTTGACACCCAGTTATCCTTCTGGCTGTGAATTTCGTAGTAACCTCCAAGAAAGCGAATAAAATATGACAGCGTATTCTGGTTTATCTCATTGGCTAAATTCAGTCTAATTTTTGCATCACTGTATTAGCGGAAAATGTTATGAAGATGGGTACTGGCCTAAAAGATGTGCTGACTGAGCAAAATTTTGACTGTTTGCTACAACTTCTTAACAGCAATTAACAAAACAGAAAACCATTTAAAAAATCATAATCAAATTGAACATCTAATACCATCTTGCATCCCGTCTTTGAGCTGCATTCATTTATACAAATATTTTTAGGTGGAGTGACTCTTAAACCTTTCTTGTACGGGGGTGACGCAATTATATTGCATTAAATAATCTATGTTTGTCTAGCTGGCTGTAATATTTCTCACTTCACTCTTTTCTATATTATTTTCCATTAGGTTCCAAGCGACGCCGATCGTGAGAATAACTCCGCTAGAACGAATGAAAACAATCTTGAAAGAAGACATTCAAATCCGCGCATGCGCCAAAAAAGAGTGACAGTTTCCCTGCCTATGATTCAGTTAGAAATTCCGGTTGAACGAGACAGTGATTTTATAGATATTGGAAGCAGACATAGAAATAGTAATTTACCGAATGAACACGAAAACATTCATAACGATGTGCCAGATTTAATAAAATCGACACAAAGATCTAGAAGACCCGGGGTTCATTCCAGGTCGTCATCTGATAGTGTGACGGTCGACGTTCTTGACGACATTAACGCATCATCGTCTTCTTCTGATTCTGAACATAAAAGTGAACTTGAAAGTGAAGCGAGTAGAGAAAGTACGGCAGACGATTCCTGTTCGAGTAACCGATCAGACGAAATTCTACGCGAATTGAATAACCATTTAAATAAAGCAATGAGTGACGGTGTTCAACCTCATTGGATATATAAAATAAATGAAGATGATGAAGACACGTGGTGCTAGTGTAACTCGGCCCTACTGTAAATAATCTAGTATTTTTTGAATAATGTCAGTGTGTAAAAAAGACTTTAATTTTGACCTGATTTTTTATATATTTATTTTTTTGAAAATCCAACATTGATAATCAGTTGTGTTTTTTTTTCAAATCAAAACATAAAAATTATTTTCCCTTGACTAGGAATATTCACAGTTCTATAAAATTTAAAACTAATAACTTGATTAAGTAATGAGAACATATGGTATTCGTTTCCGTCTGTCATTAAGGAAGCAATTTTGTGGTGCAATTAATTCTGCTTGTACCTCAGTCATTATCCTTAGATTTCATGTTTACACCGAAATGCAACCTCGTCTCCAAGGCTCTTTTTCTTTTTCTGACAATCTCGGACGGTGAGCAGAAAGAGAAAAGGAGCCCTGGGGACGAGGTTACACCGAGATGGTGGACGGATTAGTCTTGTTTCTTTTTGTAAGGTGCAAACGGAAAATATGTTCCGAGATTATTCTAAACGTCGTGTAATCGTTGTCAAGAACAATTCGCGTTTTTTACATGCAACCTCATTTAGGGGGCGGGGTGGGGCAGGCCTTAAGTTGGTAAGGGGAGACAGAATTTTTGACTTTCGGGTTGCTCTGTTGATCAGCACCTAGACTGTTTCACCGAAACAGTAGTGGCATCGTGAATCCTACCTTTGGATTGTGTTTTTTGGTAGTAAACTGAACTCACAAAAAATATAGGGCACAATAGAGCGGTGTTTCAACACTTATTAAAGTTGCTTCTAAGAAGACATGTCTGGGATGGTTTAAGGGAGAGTGAAAGTGTTCAGGGAGATATGAGGCGTGGAATTCATCAAGCAAATTGTTTAATTTTTGGCCCAATTTAAAACTTCTCCTATCAACTGGGTTGGTATGAAAGTTAAGATTCTACTGGAAAATCGCTTACGTTGATATCCGAACAAAATTTTAGAAAATTTGTTAGCGTGCCAGGAAATAGTGACCTTAAATTTAGTTGGGGAGAAATAGTTTTTTTGGAACAAAAAAGTCAAACTTAATTTTTATGTCAACCTCGTCACCAGGGCATCTTGTATCTTTTCTAACATCGGACGGCGATACGAATGTTCGTCTCGCCGTCCTGGATAAAAAAAAGACAACAGGCGCTGGGAACGAGGTTGTTTTTAGGTGTACGAAAGAAAAACAAGGTCCCTGGAAACAAGGCTGACACCATGACATTTTGTTTGTGATTCCTGGAACGTGTTTTGGCGTCGTGCATTTTTATAAATGCCTTTTGTAGGTTTTGTAGGTCAAAATACGATCGCTGAATTTTTGCAACTCAAGATGTTATAATTTCGGGATTGCTACGCCTGCTCAAAACTCCCAATTCTCCTCAATTTTAAAAAGTCTACCTCAAACGTCTAAAAAGTGCATTTTACCAACTTTTTTAATTTTACAACGGCCCTTATGCTTTTATTTTTAAAATGTATAGAAATGCTACATTTGTACAGAAATATAATTTGTTTTCACTCGCGACATCACCTTCATAATCCCCTTAAAAATATTCTCAATTTTATGATAATGTCCTTAATTCTCAATAATTTCTTTTACAAAAATACCATCATCTTCTCAAAAGAGGTTTTTTACTTTTTAAAAAGTCTTATCAAAAGTCTTCAAAACTCCTTAAATTTGACTATGTAAAAAGAGTGAAAACCCTCAATTTACAGGGCCAACGAATCGGTTTTTAATAGTGGGGATGACGACGGAGTCCTCTATGACTGCTAATAAAATGCTCTTCGAATTCGAAAATGATACTGTTTAAAGAAATGTGTTCTTAAAGCTATCTCAAGCTATCCCTGGAGAACAAGGAAGAAGGCCCTCGTCATAACTGCATTAAATGCAAGATCTGGGAATATATCCACCTTCCTAAAGTATGTTTAAAAAAAAATTTTACGCAACTTTTCAAGCTGAAGTTCGATTAGACTGGGGAGCTGCTATGGAGCTTAATACTGATAAAATCACAACGATAATCGATAAAATTATAATAGTCGATATAAACCGTATCGTATTCATTAAAATGTAGGATATCGGTCGGTTTAACCGTATAAGAAAATACCGATACCGTGGAGTTCGAAATTTCGAGTACTTGTTTTTTTTTTAAGTTGACGAAAACATCGAGATCTTTGAAAGAGTAACTATTTTTATCAAGAAATCAAAACAAAAATACTCTTTTCTTTCAGGTTTGTTGACAAAATTTATTACAGCCACATTACATTTTTTGCTCGCCAAAAATGTCGTGCAATTCTGCGACTAAAGTAAGCTGACAAAGTAATACAAATAAAATTCTTTATAGAGTTCTTTAAACTTCGGTTTCTATGTGTTTGTCTAAAAGTATATTTACTTTGTAACGACACAAATTCTTTTTGACAATAAAAACAAAAGCGATCGTATTTTCTTCAACACTTGAGCTTCCATTTTGTAAGCCATTTTTTTAAAATATATGCATCTCAGGGGATTTGTTTAAAAGTTAATGCCAATTATAAACATGAGATAAGCGAATTAACCAAAACAGCGATGCTGATATACGCTTTTCTTATTATCCTAATACACAAAACTTTTTTTTTAAGATTACTTCATAGTCACATGCTCGCCAGATCATGTCTTGACTTGTTGCAGCGTTGTTTTCGTAAAAAATATCGCAAGTGTTGTCTTCTCGCTTCCTAAGAATGAGCAAAAAAACTATTTCAAAGTCATGTGTTATTTACCCATCAATTATAAAGAATGACGATTATAGAGAAGATATTGTTTTTAATTATTTTGTGGTTTGTGCCGTTTTTAATTATAAAAACATTCGTTGTTGAATTTTTTAAACAAAGATATCTTTCCATGCTCAACAGTTATTTTTTTCTTCTACTCACTTTAGCCGTTCCTCATATTTTAGCGTTTTGTTGTGCCGAAGAAAAGACATTTCACGGCAGGTGCTTTTTTATTTTTCTTTACATAAATTCCGAGATGAATGGTTTTTTTTCAAAATAAAAACTTGAAAGGCATAATCGGTGAAACGTTTAAATGCGTAAGATAGGAGCTTTTCATGAATAAAAGATTTTAGATGTATTATTAAACAGTGCGCCACGTTAGGTGGTTCTACTCGGTTTCTTGTTGTAACAAGATGTTGTGAGAAGTGAAATTTATCTTGATTTTATGAAATATAACACACTTTTATACGTTTTATTTCAAAGAAATTTCGTTAACAATCTTATTGTAGAAAAAGAGTAATTTTATATTGGGTGGCTTATTATTTGTCGTGGTAAAGTTTTGAAAATATTTATCTGGGATGTCGATTATGGTAAGAAATTTTAATGTTGAGAGCAAGCTTATGGTGTTTTGAAACTATTTTTATGGATTCTTTCACACTGGAATAAACTTTATTGGTTTCACTTTATAACATATTTTTTGCGTTCTTTCGTTTCGAAAATAATTCTTTAGCTAACTTGAGTTTTGTACATTTTTTTCAAGTTAATAACATTTAGCTAACCTTCGCAATCGTATTTTGAAATAAACAAAAATTGTAAAAAAACAAAAATCAAAGTTTTTATAATACTTTTTAGTTCAAATTTGAAATTTGTGATTTATACATCATGGCTAGATCCGTCGTTTAGCTACAAACAAACTCTTTGTATATACTTCAGTTTACAAATTTTAAACAAAGTTTGAAACAAATTTCACATTTATTATATATAGCTAGCCAGTTAGCCTGCTAGATAATAAGTATTAGTACCGTATGTTTTATCATTATTTTTTTTAAAAAAATTCGAACTTTTTGAATTATAAACGAGCAACGCCTCAATGTTTTATTAACGAACTTTGTAAATGAAAAAAACATTAGGAAGTTAAGTAAAAACCTCTACATATTTTTCCTGTTTAATTAATTCCATCGATTTTTCTTATGTAAAGCTTTTATAACGTGTTACAAAAAGAAGCTATTATTTTAATCAATTCTCCACCATTTTTTAAAATTCATTTTTCGGAAAAAACAAGCACCGCGTTTTTATCGAGCGTATTTTTGAATCAAAACAAAACACTGAAAATTTGAGAACCTGCGTAGACCCACTCACTTTAGTATGATGCGCAACTGGTCAACATAAAAGAACTCATTTGCTTTTCTTTTTGAATTTCTTCTGGATGTGTGTTTTCGCATTCTTCTAAAGGTTGTTTTTGTTTCAAGTTTACACATATTTAGAGAGGTAAAAAGTTATTGTTGCTATCCTGCAGTATTGTTTAATGTTGTCCATATTGTTCTGAGCTTAACCAATTTTTTAGTAATTGGTCAAGAGATGGTTTCAAAACGTTTCGACTAAAATGTCTGGTTTTCCTTTTAGCTAGCAAGATAGCTAGAAGAGATAGCTAGCTTGCTGGCTTTGCTAATTTCAATCAACTAATAATTTATTTTTAAATCATGTATATGAATTGTTAATTCTTTTGATAATATTGATATTTTGTTGTTTGTTCAAGTTTTTTTAAACCTGTATTTATTTTCAAACATGCCATGTTTTCTTTTCTAGTGTTCAAAACAATTCTTCTTGTTTTTTTTTTGTTGGTTTATTATACCTTTTTATGTGTTTATTATTGTGAAATTATAAATTCTTTGTGGCACTGCTGTTGGTAGCTAACATCAATATTTCGTTTACACAAGGTATATAAAAACTTTTGCCTAAAATGATAAGATATAACCAAGCCTTAAATATACATATTATATAAATATAGCTCTACATCACATCTCAACTATATATTCAATTACACTTAATCCACAGTAAAAAGTCTAAAATGTTTTCTTAACACGGAATCGATTTATGTCAAGAGATATTGCAGAAAAGTGTTGTACATTCAATCTTGCGATGAAGAATACACCTATACTCGTCTTGCTGACAATATGTCAATAAAAATGTCAGCTAAGTCTAATTGACATTTCTTTAATTTGTGAGTCATCCTAAAGAGAATTTAAAAAGTGGAATGTATATTCATGTAAAAAAGGAATCAATGTTTGCATGTAGTATTCTTTTTTTCTTGTGGTTTGCTATATATTGAAACTAGAACTTGTTTGCAATGTTAAATGCTTAACAGGTGATAACAAAAAATAGTTTCACAGAGTTGTTAGAAAGTCAAGGTGAATAAAAACTGTGCTCTTTTGCTTAACAAAACATTTTTTCTTGCTATGTAAATAATTAATCTATTCTTCTACTCTTGTTAAAATTAAAAACATTTGGTTTTAAATAATTTATATATTGCTGATAAAGTTTTGTGTTATTATATATAAAAGTTTTTTAAGAGCTAGAAATAAAAATGCTTCCCTATTACAAGTGAAAAAGAAAATATTTATTTTTCTTGCTTTTCGTAGTGTATGTTTTGTATATATTTGCATATACAAATATGCAAGTAAGTATAAGTTAAAAGCTGGAACACTTATATGTCCCAAAGTTAATTTGCATAAAGTTTCCTTTTAACTTGTATACACCAGCTAATCAGGATGTAAATATAGATTTAAGAAAGACAATTTAAAAAAAATAATTAAATTCTTATCAAGCTGTTATCTTCTGAACATTTCATAATACACACAAAAAATATTTTAATGGCACTACTGTAAATATTATATATTATATATATATATACCAAAAAAATGTTTGAGTGTGTGCAGATCAAGGCATAGGCATGTTTTTAAAAACAACTTCTGATGAGTGTTCTGATGGCTTCTAATAATCTCAATGTATTCATCTTTAATTGTTTATAGCAATCGATTTCCTGTTGTCATTGAACTTTCAATCTCATCAACTTTCCTACTAAAGAAACAATGGGTCATTAAAGACACTTGTGTCCTTTTGTTGAACACAGCAAGAATCTGCATGTATTCTGTTAACCATTTTTTATTCTGTTGTGCCATGACAAAAAAGGGCTTACCCTTGTGTACTTTTTATTTATAAGTATTATATATAATTTTAATGCATGTTATTTTTTTATTTTTTTTGCCTTCCAGATAGGATGCAGTGCAAAGTTTTAAAGTTTTATATGTAAGCCTGCAAGTTTTAAGCATATATATACATGTTAAAAAGTTGTTAAACCACGTTCAAAATAGTTTTACTAAATTTTATAAAACTAAATCAGTTTTGATTGTATGATAAGTATTTTATGTTTAGTTCAATAAATGTGGTGATTGAATATCACTGCTTGTTATTCATACTTTGTGGTCAGAATATGGGTATAAATATTAATTTAGCATACACACACACCATCTGTGTATATTGAAATTACTTCTTATAATTCTGTGTATAGATGTTTTCTGGTTTTTGCCTTCTTTGATGTGTTACAGGTTTTTCCATTCTTGTTCATGTAAATATAATATGAAATAGTAAAATCCATAATTTCTGAGAAATTCAAAATTACACACTACAACGTACTACAACCATTTATGTATTTTCTGTATCGGAACCTGCTTTTAAAAACGAGGCATTGTAAGCTGAAAAATGCAAGACTGATAAGCACCGTGTAACAGGTCTTTCTGAAGTCATGGTAAATTATACGTTAAAATTTCGTACTTAGGCAAATTCGCACAATTACAACAATTCTGTTACTTATTTTTAATACTCAAGAAAATTTATACAAGATTTATTGTCTCATAACCTTTTTTGCAAGATTACACTTAAAACTCTGCCCTGAAAAATTTGTAAGAAAGTGTTAACAAATGTTTTATTATAAAATATGTTTTGTTTTGTTTCTTTCAGTAAGATATATATACAACTAACTTTTTAAAAAAATGTATTGCTATATAATCATTAATTAAGCTGTAACACTTTTTTTTATAAGAATCATATTTTGTTGTTGTTAAAAAAATAACATTTTGAGCCTTAAATAACTCTTAAAGTTAATACCTAAATAATTGTTAAAAAAATCGACTATATTTTTAAAAACATGGTTAAACAAATATATACAGATTGATTCTTTTAAAATAAAAATTTGCAAAAAGATGTGTCCACACAAACTGCCACAAAATAAAATTTAAGTTCTGCTTGTCCTATTCCTTTTATTTACAAGTTTTTTTTAACTGCCTACCATAATTTTTAAGTAAAATGTCATTCCTTCTATTTTCATTAGCTTTGGTTTTTTTTCACCCAATACTTGCTTGATCATATCAGTACTTTTAGAATATGGTCAAAATGGTGATCAGTCAATTTATCTGCACTAATTTATTTAATTAAGAATTAGTCTTTGTTCGCCTTAACTGCACATAATTAGGCGCAATCACAAAACCTATACGAACATGTATGAGTTGTTTTATGATAAATTTTAAAATATTTAGGACCAAGCTGATGAGTCTGATGGAAGTATGAAGAAAGAAGAAGTGGTAATGGAAAAAATGAAAGCAGCTTACAAAAAAACGAAAGAAAAAGTGTGTTTCTCTTCTTGCTATTTTTATGTTTCCTATTTAAAAGTTTATTACAGGAAATAAGTCGCAGCTAGGTGTATAGATTACCCAGATAAGAATTAAGAGTAAATATTTTCGGCTGACTTTTTTTTCCCTTTGAGAGAAAGTAAAGAAAGAATTTAAAAAATGCGTACTCAAGTATTGTCCATCGCAAACATATGAAGTGAGTACCTCGAATGTCTTACTAAGCCAAACATTGACACAAAAATGTATTTTTATTTAGAAGATTATCGAGAATATTGAAAACGGTTATTCACATGGTAAACACCAACAACAAAAAATCCAGGTATTTTTTATTGTTTTTTTGAATTGTATTTGACATGCTACGCATTCAGGCTACACTTTTCAATTTGTTAGTTATCCCTTATGATGGTTATTGTTAAACTTATAAAAACCAGGAAACGTGTTTTAGCCTAAGGTTTTATTTTTTTTTAATTGTTTAATTGTTCTTATTGTGTTCATATATTCTGAGGATATTTCGTTTATTTTGAAGTAAGTTTTTTTTCTAAAATCTAAACATGTACAAGTTTCATAAAACCGCAACAATTTAATCTGTAAAAAAGTTTTCGAGGAAAGAAAAGAATATTCCGTACATCGTTGTTACAGACGTTCCTTGATTAATATTATCTTGTTTATTTTTACACTAAGATAATAAGATAATAATTATAATGGAGTGTTTTTTTCTTATCTTTTCTTGGTTGAAATAAGTAATTGCAATCTCTGTATACTATACTAACCATTTTTTTAAATGTTTTGAAAAAAAACTTAAAGTTCTAAAAGAATAAAAAAAATTAGCGTGATGACATTATATGTTTTTATCGACACATTAAAATCCTTACCTGCCCGAAAGCATATGCAAAAAATAGAAAATTCCAGTTTTTGAAAGTACAGTTACAAGACTTTTTCTTTCCACAAATTTCACCACGATACGCAATCCTCCATGTTAAGATATTTTTTTATAGTACTGTATTTTTCCCCTGCCAATCTAGATCCCATTATTTTAAAATTCTACTAATGAAAAAGAAAGTGTGTTGTTGGAAATAAAAAAAATGCTGAAATTTTTATAATCATGCCAAATACCTACTGTTTTTTTTTTCATCGCTACTGGTGGGTTATAAATTTACCAGTTGATGACTTTCTACTTTTTTTCTTTCTGTAGAGAATAGGAAAGAAGAAGAACGGTGTCAATGACGATGTTACCGTAACTGGCGATGTTACGACGAAAAAACGAAGTAAAAAGGTTCGTACTACGTACAAGTTAACTAGGGGTCTTATGATGCGCGAAAATCGGTCCATGTTTTCAGTTTTTCGAAATATACCATACCCGACCTGTTAGGTTGTAAGGGATAAAGTATAGATAAATAATATACATATTGTTGCACATAACGTACTTGCTTTGTTGTTCTTTTTTTTACCAAAGAACTGGATTTAATTGTTGTTGTTGTTGCAGGAAAATGAAAAGAAAGGGAACGAAGAGAAAGCTCGTTCAGACTCTCCTGGTATGGACTTAAGCGTGTTCCAACCACGTGGAAAGCGAAGGTGTGTCATACAAAACGAATCGAAGAAAGCAAAAGAAGAGTGGTGGAGTGACGAAGACGAAGACGAAGAAAAACACGACGTTGACAACAATGGCAAGGCTGATGTAACCGACGACGAGAACGGTAAAAATATTTCATTGTTGCTAAATCGTGTTGTGATAAGTCAGCTTAAAATTAAAAAAAGTAAACCCTGTCATATCAATGAAAATGGAAATTCAGAATTTTTTCTTTCTGTGTATAAGAACACACACCATGATAACTAATACACACCATCTAAATCACTCAAAATAGTTAACTGTTATTCACGCTTCATTATTATTATTATTTCATTCATTCAGGTGAGCAACCTACGGCGAATAAAAAGAAACGAAAAACGACAAAAGCTGAGAAGATTGCCGAAACAAATCCCGTTACTAAAACAGTTCGTTGTTACGTGTTTTCAACTGGCATGGCTAATCGAGCGGGTCATGCGGTACATAAAGGAAGATACGCTAGTGTGACGGAATATCATCATGCCCAAAAGTGGTCCACACCTTATCTTAGTGCGGAAGTACACTGTAGAGCTTTCCATCCAGACTTTGAGGAACAAGAAGAGGTGAAAGATTTAGCTCCAAATCATTTTAACATGTCTGCCGTTAAGCGTGACGAAGAAGAGGAAACTAAATCTCCCGCTCTTGACACTGAAACAAAATTTCAACCTCAACGGAGGAGTCCTGTAGTGGTGCCCCGAGAACGTCTACTAAGTGTTGATAGTTGGCAGAAAGAACAAGTGATTGAAGCAGCTAAAAAAATGAGCGGAATCAACGATCCACAACATAGGGACACGCAAAGTCCTCGAAGTCTTGTTACTGCCAGCTCTGTGACGACCGGAACAATTAATAACGTTGCAAAACTTCCTGACAAAAACAATGCAGATTCGGACTCTTCTCCACAAACTGTGCCGAAATTTACTGAAGTTTCCAATAAAGACTCTGAGAAGGGATCTTATGGAAATGCCATATTTAGTCACGCGAATACCATATTTAGTATTGAAAAGATGACAGCTTCGTCTGAAGATATCTCTCGCAAGAAGGACTTAAACAGCCCTCCTCAGTTAGTCCCAACTTTTTCGCAAGAAACTGTAGAAAGTAAAAACAATTCATATCCCGCAGACATTACTAATTTGAAAGAACAACTTCGTTACCATTCTCCTAAGAGGTTTGGTCATGATTTGACTAGTAATTATAAATTGCTAAACGAAGCGCGTGATAGCAGTGTCCGTCCAACAGTACTCAGTATGCTGGGCGATCGACATGAAAATGACAATATTCGCAGCACACTTGATGTAGCTGAAAAAGCATTAAAAGAGTCAAGGACGTTACCTCTTCCATATAAACATTCAGGACCAATACTTCCACGTGATGTACATCCTGCACTGTTTATGTCGAGACATTCTCCGCACACGTCAGCATTTAATGGTCATATACCTTCTAGTGTAATGTTTTCACGTCACCACTCCGTTGACCCGTTCACGTCTTCAAAATCACTGGGAGTGACTTCATTTCAACCACCACATACTGCAGAACATTTTTTAAACCGCAACCCACCTATAATTGCTCCGTTCAGACACCCCCTACATAGTCCAAATGGATTTCAGGAAGCAGAAAAATTAAGTGAAAAATACAAAGCACTGTCTCAATTTAATCAAAGACCCTCTTCCCTACCCATGCTTACCTCTGCTGTGGAAAGTCGTATACCAAAATCTTTTTCTGTAGAAAGTTTAACCCGGGTACAAGAAAAGGACAAAACGCCCCAAATGGACGCACGTAATGGTCAACACGATGAGGCGTTAAAATTGAGAATACCACCTGGAACAATACCAGATAGACATTTTTTATTTCGTGATCGGTTACACATGCCACAAACCACAAATCTTCATAACGGAGTAAAGCGTCCATTTGACGAACATTTACCCAGTCATTTTATAGAGAGGGTACATCGAGACAAAAAAATATTCGAACATTTACACGAAGAACAACTGCAACGAGAAAAAGAAAGATTTTTGTTAGATAAAGAACGTTACATCCACCATCCCAGGTTTCCCTTGCACGAACCGTGGTCATCTGCATCTGCAGAACGAGTGCGACCAGGCTATGTACCACGAACTTTACCGAATACGAACGAGCGAAGTGGAGATCTTCCTTCACCGCCTTATCATGCAACATACGCTCAAATGCATCGTTTAAACCCGTTTCCCTTCACGAACCGGTAACGATAAATATCGTTCTTAATTTAGTCACGAAGTTTGGATAATTTCTAATTGTATATTTTTTTAAATCTTCGGTTAGCCACTGACTTTTTTACGCCGGTCGTAATTTAAGACGTAGGTTTTTTTTCGCGCTGGGTTTCATATACGTTGTTTTTGTTTACGTTTTTGCAAACAAACTCAGGCAGCGGAAGACTAACTTCTTCTAAAACTGTTGTGGATAGGGTGTGCAACTGTATGAATAAGAATGTTGAAACAAAGTCAAATCGGCAGGAATTTTGTTAGTGTTCCTTACGTTTTTCAAGATAGAGCAAAATTTTATGAATGTTTGTTTTAGTGAGTTTGACCACATGAATATAAATGCAAATAAACCGGCGTTAACTTAGGACCGGCGTAAAAAGAGATCTATTCAGGGGACGCACATTTATATGAATGTTTTATACTTGTGTATATATTTTTTTCAACGAATACAACTTTTAATTCTCCTTTTATGATCTAAATTACTTACTACATTGGACTTCATGTTAATTAAGCTTTATCAAGGGAAATCCTGATGATAAGATGTGCTTTTACAAATTACCTGTTGTTGTATTGAAGTAACAGTAATTAGTCTCGTATTAATTATATTGCTATATGTTATTTCCTTCTTCTCACAATATGCGGTATACTTTGATAACCTTGCTTCCTTTACTTACTTTTCTCAATGTAGAAAACGGCGCTGTGCACACATTTGCAAATGGCTTAAAATATTTACGATTCCTTTCACCCTCGTTCTCAAGGATTTCCTTTAGCCGTCCTTTCTCGTATCAACAAGGTAAATATCCCTGGAAAGGAGGGTGGATTCCTTCTTGTATTTTTCTCATGCGAGCGTTAATTTTCGCGACGCAACGATTGTGGAATACTCCGAGTTTTCTTGAATGGTCGATTGGATCAGATATTATAAACTTTCGATTTTTTTCGAGGATCCTTTACCGCTAAAGCTTTTCTCTCTTGGAGAGAAAAGCTTTAAGGACGAGAATGACATTTACACCAAAGAAAACCAGATATTCAATATTTAACCACGAGGCCAGGTCTCCAGACTTTTTGTAGGAAGATTAAAGCCGAATCTCCACTGGACGATATTCGCGACGATTTTTGTGACTAAAAGTAGAAACCAATTCAACTTTTCGTCATGACGAAAATCGCGACCAATCAAATTCGAGTATTTATTACGATCGTCGTAAAAATCGTCCCGTGGAGATTCGCCCTAACTCATACGTAGCTACGGGAGAAGAGTTTGCGTTTTATTTAACGTCGAGCCCGGGCCTGTGTAGTTTTCGCATTAAAATACAGTGGAATCTCTCTATCTCGAACTCGCAAGGGACCAAAAAATTTGTTCGAGATAGAGAAAGTTCGAGATAAAGAAAGGAAAATACCTTAGGCGGACCACAAATGGACCGAGACTTGAGTTCGAGATAGAGAGATTCCACTGTAATCTGTATATAAAAATTTACAGGCCGTTGTGAATAAGGTGTTTATTCAATTCCAAACCCAGAAAGTTTTTTCTTTTTACGGGTCGTGTCAAAAAAGGACAAACCTGAAAAATTTCGGTAAATATATGTGAGCTCCGCATTATTTTCGCGAATCGATCTTCAAAACTTTTAGTCCATAGTTCACACGTTTTCCAGTGACACTGCTGTTATATTTGAGACTCCCGGCCCCGCATACGTGACCTGTATATATACATGCATATAGCAAAGTAGACATGTCTCACATCTCCCTAATACAATAACATAAATAAATAACAAAATAAATGCTAAACCAATCTCTGGAATGCAATAGAAAGTTTCAAACACAAAATGTGGATAACTATAAATGTCAAATAAAGTTTCTTATAAATCTAAGAGTTTGGGCTTATTTGATAGTCGACCAGATTTTGTTATGTAAACACCACTCTTCTCGTTTTCTTGTATGTTTTTGCTTATCTCGTCCTCACTAATTGTTAATTCGTCGCTTTCGTCTGTGTCATATGGAATTGTATCCGAACTGTCACTGTCATTTTCGTGTTCAGGCAACAACCTAGGGACCTCTAATCGGGGCGCGCAGGAGGCAGAGATTGTATACAACTTTCTAAGGCTAATTTGGTTTCGGCGCGTTATGTGTCCGTTTTCCATTTGGATGTCAAAAGATCGGGGATCAATGTATCGAATGATCTGACCTCTCAATGTCCATTCTTTCGTCTTGTTGTGCTGTACTGCTATCCGTTGACCTGGTACAAAACGGTTAGTTGTCTTTAATGCTATGGTAGCATTTCGATCGTAGTAGCTTTTTTGAATGACTCGGTTTTTAATCAATTCGTCATTGTGATGAGCTGTTTTGGCATTTGATGTACAGAACTTTGTTGGCAACATAGGTAGATTATCTCTCAGTGGGTGCCCATATATAACCTCTGCTGGAGAAAGTCCAGTGGCTGTTGGTGTATTCCGCAAAATTAGTAAGCCTTTTAGCACATCATCTTTGGTTTTCTTTATGAGCATATTAACGTTTTTAACAGTTGCTTCCGCCAAGCCATTCGACTTGGGATAATATGGGCTACTGGTTTTGTGCAAAAATTGCCATTTCTTCGCAAACGTTTGAAATTTTAATGACTTATACTGAGGCCCATTGTCACTTATCATATCTTGTGGGATGCCATGCCGGGAAAATGCATCTTTGCAAGCTGCAATAACATTTTCTGAGGTAGCAGTTTGAAGCAAATATACATCCGGCCACAATGAAAAATAATCAACAACAATAAGGTAATCCTTTCTCCCATAGTGGAAAAGGTCAGTTCCTAACTTTTGCCATGGCCGTGTTGGTAACTCATGTGGTTTTAACGATTCTTTTTTCTTAGATGGCAGGTAGGTTAGACAGGTCTCACACCTATGTATCAATTGCTCGATGTGGTTGTTTAGACCTGGCCAAAAAACACTTTGACGAGCCCGCCGTTTGCATTTGTCAATGCCTAAGTGTCCTTCATAGATTTTTTTTAATATTTCACGACGTAGCACTGTAGGTATGATAATCCGGTCTTTAAATAACATAAGACCCTCTATCTTTGTAATATCGCCTCGAAATTCCCAATACGGCTGGACATTTGCAGGACATTCTTTGCGTGATTTGGGCCATCCCTCTTGCATAGTTTTCTCTAAGTCTGCCAGACTTTTGTCTTCTCTCGTTTTATTTTTTATCTCTTCTAGTCGCTGTTCTGTAGCGGGTAGTTGACTTATAATTGCATTTACGAAGTTTGTTATTTCTTCTTCTGCAAGCTCATCTGCTTTGGTCGGTGCAGATACTGGTGAGCTGGTGAGCGTGATATAGCATCCGCATCTTGGATGCTACTGCCTGGTACATACTCTGCTTTAAAACGATAGTGTAGCAGTTTCATACGCAGTCGTTGAATTCTAGGTGACATCTCTCCTATTGGTTTGTAGTTGAGTATAGGAACTAAGGGCTTGTGATCAGTCCATGTAGATATCTCGCCATCCGGTTAATTCCCCATGTCACCGCAATTGTATTGGTAAGAAATCGAGACGCACAATCAACTGGCTTCCAAATGTTATTATGCAGTTGGAATAATATAACCCCAAGGCCGTTTAATAAACTACCATCTGTTCTTATTTTTGTTGGTTTCTTGACAACATAATGTGCTAAAATTGGAGGTCTAGCCAGGGCTGTCTTCACCGTTTCAAACGCTGCGGTGTGATTTTTCGTCCACTGCCAGTCATTTTTTGTACTGAGCAAATCACGCAGTGGTTCCGCAAACTTGGATAAATCTCGACTAAACTTTGATAGCTGCTGTGCCATTCCGAGAAAGCTTCTTAACTCTGTGATGTTTGCAGGTATTTTGAACATTTGAATTGCTTCCACTTTTGAATGTAATGGTGTAATACCTTCTGTTGTGATGCGGTGTCCCAAAAATTCTACTTCTGTTTGGTAGAAAGAACATTTCTCTATGTTGAGGGTGACCTTATTTTCTGCTAGTGTTTCTGACAATTTTTTATTGTATTAAGTGTCATCTTTCCCAAAAAAACAGGAAATCGTCCATGCTTTTTACGACCCCAGGTAATCCCTGTATAATGTTGTCGAGTTTTTTCGTGAAAATTTCTGGCAAAGAATTTAGTCCAAAGGGACCTCGGGTTGGACAATATCTGCCGAAAGGTGTGGTGAATGTACACAACAGTTGAGATTCTTCGTCCAATGGCATCTGCCAATATCCCGAATTGGCATCGAGTTTCGCCATGATTTTACAGTTGTTACCAAGTTGTCAACACTTGGTAGTTCATAATACTCCCTTTTTGTTCCTTTGTTGAACTGTGCGAGATCTATGCAAACACGTAATTTGCCATTTGGTTTTTGAACTGTGACTATGGGATGGCACCAATCTGTTGGTTGGTCTACGGCTCTAATAACCCCCATTTGTTCCATTCTAATTAATTCTGCTTTCAGGAGTGCAAGTAACGGTATGGGAACTCGCCGAGGCGCGCGCCTAAATGGTATGGAATAGTTGATTCCGTTAATTCAATATGAATAGGTTTTCCTTTTATTTTACCCAGTCCATTGAAAAGGTCAGGAAATTTTTTCATTATCTCTTTTTGGTGGTCTGTAATTATGGATGCACATGAAAAGTTAGCTAGGATTTTAACTTTCACAATATTGAAAGCTTCCAAAGCTGGGCGACCTAATAATGCAGTTTGTACTCCTGCACATACAAAAACAGTAAGTTCCTTTTTAGTGTCTTCCACTGAAACCCATGTGTGGAAATAGCCTAGATATTCTAGTTTCTTATGATCTGGGCCCATCAATGCCTTTGTAGTGTCTTGTAACTGTTTTTTGTGAATTCCAAACTTTTTGAGGTGGTTTTCGCCAATTACTGTAACTTCTGCGCCTGTGTCCACTTTAAAGTTAATCTCGCCATGCTTTGCCAAAAGTTTAATTTCGTACATATTTCCACCTACTCCCGCCTGAACCCTATTAAGCTGCGCTGCATTCTCTGCCCCCACGCTTCCCAAAAATAGCGCCCCAAGGTGTCCCTGTTCATTCACACCTTGGTTTGAATTTTCGTCCCTGCAGTGTTCTGTGGAATTGGGGAATTGTAAGAACTTACAAACTGCCTTGGAGAAGTAACGTGCTATCCGCGAAAAGATGGTAAACTTAACGATCAACCGCAAGAAACAATCTGTTTAAATAAAGATTTCTTTCATAAAGTATAAGAAAGAAATATGTGTATTTCATTTGTCTGCAAACCACCCAGCTGGTGCCTAGAACCCTTTTTAATAGCTCAAAGTAACCAGGGATTATTTTTGGGCTAAAAGTCCACTTATTGTAGAGTTGACTGTACAGTCGACGCTCGTTATCTCGACCTTCCACGGGACTGGTGAAAAAGGTCGAGATAACGAAAGTTCGAGATAGTAGTGGATAGTCGAGATAAGGAGCGTCGATCGTGAAAAAGGTCGAGATAAGGAAAGTTTGTCAATATCATGCACACATCAGAAAAATTATTTAAATTTTTAAACCTGGTCCAGGGATGGACTATTAATCAGAAGAATCAATTATTACTATTCTCATGCTATATGTATTTAATCATTTGAAAAAATTCAAAATGCTACTTTGCTTTCTAAACGCTGTAATAAGGTCGAGATAACGTGATAAAATGTACTCAAGGGACCGTAAAAATAGGTCGAAATAAGGAAAGTTCGAGAGAACGGGTAGTCGAGATAACGAGCGCCGACTATATATTTTTGTTTTCTTTCACACTAAAAAAGTAGCCACACGCGGTAGCCAAGAGCTTGAGTTTTCTGGATTGTGAGCTTTTCACTTATTCACATTTGTTTATATAGTTAATGTCATTGAATCGAAGGAAGTCTTATTTTAAGGACAACCATGTATTTTATTAACCCCTCGGGACGCAAACACGGCCCATCACCATTTTTTTACCACCGTTGCAAATGGGCTCCGCTATTGCTAGCAAGTTTGTTTTGGTTCTGCCGGGCAAAAGCTGTAGATATTTTTGGGGTACGAACCTACCTAAACGTTTACGTTTCTTGGCCCACACGGTCTACTAGTTCGGAAGCCTCCTGAGAAATAAACGAGAACAAAAAGTCTTTCATGATCATTATTTCTGCAGTGAAAGAAGGAGTTTTTTATCACAAACGATTTTTTGTTGGTTAGATATTTTATTTTGTAGGTCCACATCAGCTCATGCTGACTCTTATTGTACAACCTACTTTATCAAATAAATTAGTAGTAGTTAGAAGAGAACAAAAGTCAGGCTGGCTGGACTGAGATGAGGGAGGGTGCTGAGCTGGACTTTTGTTTTTCAGTATTAATTTGTTTGTTCTCCAATTTCACCCTTGCTTGTTGTGAGTTGTTGTCAGTCAAGCCAACAAGAGTGATTTGTAGGTTCTTGCAACTAATTTGCCCTTCTTATAAACAGGCAGGATAGCTCAAGGTTTCTTCTCTACAAGAGGGCAATGAAAGAGTCATCCCAAACGTTTTTAGGTAGGTAGGTCGGATCCCACAAGCCAGGTGTCTAATTAGCATAATTACTAAATATACCTGTATGTTCAATGCTTTAATAGACGTGTCCACTAGAGTGTAAAGTGAAGTAAGCTAGTTACATTATCACCTACAATAACACAAAAACTATGTCCAGGCAACATGGATATGTTCATTTTCTTTTGAAATCACTAAAAAATTATGTCTAATTTGTTATATATATACCGTTTTTGATGTTACAGCACAATGTGAATGCCTTTTAGATGGACATCAAGCATTTTAAAAATTAGCGTTACACAAGTTTAAGGCTAAAAAACTTTGAAACGGGTGGAAATTTTTTTTAATCGATCTTTAAAAGCACATGATCTTATACATTTTCTTAATCAATGTTCCAAGACCCATAAAATAGAGGTGATAGATACAAATTTCTTAAAAAATTTTTTAGACTTTGGCTGGACTTTGGATTTCACTGACATCAGCAAAATCTCCAAACCCTTATATCTCCTTAACTGTTTGTCAAAAGCAGATGATCCTGTAAATTTCTCCCTTCTCCTCTCCTCCTCTCCTCCTGAGCCTCTCAAGCCTGACACATTAAAGATCATGAGTAAACAAGTTTCAAAATGCAATCCCTCTGGCACTTTTCCTTTAAACACGACAACCTTAGCTTGATTTCTCAGATTTTGAATTATGTATTATACACATCTTGTGGCCAGCTGTGGGTCATCTTTGGCTCATTGTGAGTCGTTGTGGCTAGTTGTGGGTCATTCTTGGCTCATTTTGGGTGCTTGTAGCTATAGTTGTGGGTCATTTTGGCTCATTGTGAGTCGTTGTGGCTCATTTTGTGTTTTAGTATTAAGATTTTTGTTGCTCAAATTTAATTCTATGAAGTTGTTGTTTTTTCAGCTTTACCAAAATATTTTTACATGCATAAATTCAGCTAGCTACCATGGCAGATTTAATGGACCAGTATGCAACCATTGAACTTTCAAATGGCTCATTTCAATTTCAGCAGCATGTTGATCAAGAACCTGTAAGTAATGTATAATTACATGTATCCCATAATGTAGTTATGTAACCACAAAAGTAGTTGATAAGTTATATAACCACAAAAGCTCATAATGTATATTAAATCTTCAACTTTTTGCTTTGATATTTATTCAAGGAGAAATTTTTTGAAAGAAGAATTCTCAGAGTTTTACCTATTTTCCACTTGAAATTTATTTCAAACTTCCCACTTTGTTAGAGAAGCCACATATGTTTACTACAAAATAATGGACTTATAACGCGTTTTTTTTTTCATTATACCTGAAACCACCTTTATGAAATTCCTATTTAAGATTTAATGACCCTTTTTAGATTTCTGGATTACACCTTGATATTTTACAAAATCATTCCATAGCAATAAACACAAAGATTTCCACACCTATTTCACTTGCATCTTACTTAAAATTTTACCTTATATTCGAAATTTTAGAACAATCGTTTTTAAAACGAAAATTGTTCTAAATGTTGATTATTAAAATTATTATCAAATCTATTGCTTGAGCACTGACTGATTGTTAAAACAAATCATGAGAACATCAGACTTGAAAAATAAATATGTACATGAAAGTTTTCACACTAGCTTTCCACACTTCCAAAACTTTCAATATTATTGTTAACTTATTGTTAAATAGATACATGAGTGTTAGGTGGATGTGTAACGCCAGTCTGAGAGACAGAAAGAGTTCAGATGAGCTAAGAAGCAGGCTAAGCATCCGTAGAATTAAAGATGTTATCCAGATAAGAAGATTGAATTGGCTGGGGCACTTGGAAAGAATGGAGGAGGATAATTGGGTAAGAAAGTGTAGAGACTTGATAGTTCCTGAGGCAAAGCCCAGAGGCAGACCGAGAAAGACTTGGCAGGAGGTTATAAGGACAGACTTGATACAGAGGAAGTTGAGTTTAGATCTAACACAGTCTAGATCAGATTGGAAGAGGGTCATTAATATACCCCGTCCAACCTATGCTAGCATGGAAAACGGACGTTAAGCCGAGAATGATGATGATGATGAGCTGTTTTGATTGATGTTGCCATAACTTGCTTAGCCTGGTTAACTAAGCTTTCTTCAAGGATACAAATTCCGTTTCTCTCAAACGAAAGCTTAGACGCAAACAAATGTAACAGCAAATCCCTAAAAGTCAAATTCACCTCACATAGCAAACCCGAATTACAATCAACCAATGAGCACAAAGTCGGCGTGGTCAAATCTTACCCTCCCAAATGATACAAGAATTAATTATATTTGGCTGGTTGAGTGAGACCATTCTTGCTCAAACCAAAGATTTCCCGATATTGACCACGTAAGCGAAGAACAATAGAATTAACCAATCAAAAAGCGCAGTCAGTATTCTGACCACAGACAAATCATTTGAGACCCAACTTAATTTTTCCCACCTTAAACATTTTGATTTCTTGGTGGTAGAAAAATTATGCTGGGTCTCCTGGCTATAATTTGCTTTAAAATGACGAAAACATTCCCCAATGCAGCAAAGAAGTTACCTTATTTTGTGATAACAATACATATCTTTAATCATTGTTTTTTTTTGAAAAAGCTATTCCAAATAATTTTTGTAAACATTTGCATATTTGGGTGTCCACTTGTTAAAAGATATTAGATAAATTTCAAATGTTTTCAGGATTAAGGTTTCTAAGCAATGGTATGCATGTTACAAAAAACAAAAGGCTTTCTGCTTCATCATATTTTTCAAAGTAATAATAAAAATATATAAGGTTTATGTGTAAACAAAAGATACATGGGGGTTCTTTATGTAGACGTGAGATCATTGCATAAAGTAACATTTAAGAGTACAAATTCGCCCTAATCCTAAAATAGTAAAAACGATTCCCAGAGTTCCAAATGTCAAATTTTTTAGAAAAAATAGTTTGTAACATAATGTGTTTCATTTTCATATCAATGAACTTTTTATTTTTGAATCATGTAAATCTCATGTGTGTTTGAACAAGAGAAGAAAGGAAAGTCCAACTGTTTATATATTTTTTCACAAAAATTTGTTTTAGATATCTTCAGGTTATGTCAATGTTTCATCCCAGGAAGAGAAACCAATGTTTCAAAGAGAGCTCTTTAACCTTAGGTATGACAAGTCATATTGCAGTGTCTGTTATAATATTTCATTATTAAGCTGGTTGCATTGCTGTGTGGTTCAAACTAACTCGTGGAAGTTTGTCACTATCTCTGGTCATTTGCAATATTAAGGAACAAAATGCATATAAGTGAAACTTATGACGAATACAAATAAAATTTTTGTAAGCAAGCTTGTATTGGACCTTATATATCTTTACATTAAAAAAATATGAATCCCTTAATATAGGTTTGAAGTTATTGATGACAGAATATATCACAGTATTGCTATATACCTAAATATGACATCTTTTGTAATTAAATAAGTTCAGCATATTTTTTCATCTTTTGACCCATTAAGGTATGCTATAGTACCTATATAAAAGTACAAATTAACTTTCCTAAAAATAAAAATGTGCTGTTTCTAACAACGTTTATTAACTAGCAAATGTTGAAATTAGGCTATAAATGTTAGGTACAGGTTCATAAGATGTCACCTACCATGAACCATGCACCATACATCAGTAAAAACACTTCAAATTTATGCTTGAGCTAACATTTTCCATTTTCTTTTTAAAACAAAAGTCAATTTTGCAACATCTGTACACCTTAGTGCATTTTTTTGCTGTTAAGAACATACTGGTTTATTTATTTGAGAAAACACATTTTTTTATGTAATAAAGAAAACTGTTTAAATTTACATCATGTGCTCCATAATATTTAATAGACCTGCATCGAAAATAATTGATGTTGCTGTCTGTAATAATGTTATGGTAGTGGCGCTAGAAGGTAACCATGTTAAAAGAATCAACATTGCAAATCCTTCAGAACTGGACAGTAAGTACATTATAATTATTTCTTGGTGTTATCAAGTATGACTGAAAAAAATATCATTTGTGATGATGGAAAATTCAGAGTTAAAGGGGCTAAAAAGTTTGAAGTTTATTTTATTACAAAGTTTGAGTTAAAAGCAAGGTAAGTACTTATATCAAATAATTTCTAAATATCCAATATTATGTAGGGAACTTTTCTGTCATTTTCAATTTTATTTGGATGCCCAATATATGATATTTAAGATGGTTTAAGTTGTTGTTTTTGTCCTCAGTGATCATAAACATTTCCTCCACCATTAGCTTGAATTTCGTAAGAGCGGGCTGAAGAAGTCTGACAAGTTTTAAATGCACATGGAAATCTCTTTTGCGAAAAATCTTAACTATAATTACAATATTTGATAACCCTATTTTTTTTAATTTGTTTGTCAGCTTCTGTAGCAGGTGTATTGGAGCATAATAAGTGCCACAGTTTATTTTAGCCAGATATTTATTAATTCGAAGCATTACATATAAGCATCCTTATTTTAATCATAGCTGTGGATATACCCAAAAGAAGTGAAGATCAAATAGACAAAGTGTTTTTAAATCCTACTGGTCATCATTTGTTGGTTTCCATGAAGTCTGGTGAATCATTTTATCTTGGTAGAAGTAATAAAAAACCTAGATCATTGGCAAAACTAAAGGTAACAAAAGAAAAGAAAAAGTGTGAGATTTGAAAGACTGGCTATATATACTTGCATGTTAATTTATCTTATGAAATGTTAAGTTAGTTTTTGATTGCCAGCTGGGTTTATTTAGAGCCACAAAATTGAATGCATTGCATGGAATAAGATACAATCTACAGAAACAACCACAGGACAAATTCTACTTGGCACTGCAAAAGGTACGTTGTTGTTTGGATCGTATTAGTTATCACGTCCATATGGAACCTATAATGTTGTATTGATGTTGGCATTTAAACTTATCAACCAAGCTAGCTAATAGATTTTATTAAAGAGTAGTCAAACAATTGAATAACTTTATAAGGTCTTTGTTAACCTGTTTTTTACAAATTATTTCATGGTTTTAACCTTATGCACTCACTTTGACAAAAATGTGATTAACTTCAAAGGCCTTTAGACCCTGATCTTCTTTTTCTTTCTAAATAATGAGTTCATTTTAGAAACCTCATCTTTTTCTCAAAAGACTGATATTCATTAGCATACTCAACGAATATTATGCTGTAATTATTCATCAGTTGAAACTACCTTTAAAGATTCCTTCTGAAATAAAATTTAAGACATCAGAAAGCTTGCATTCTTGAAATAACTTAAAGTACTCAAGTAATGGCCATTTTATAAGATATTTTTGTATTGTAACCACAGACTGATCTTGCAAGGTTAATAAGCTATTTGAGTATAATATTTCCAATTCACTCATTGAAGTAATTATCATGCAGTAACTGAAGGCCATCGACAGGTAGATAAATGATTTCGATATGATAGGAGTGTGTCCACATTAAAAATCTAGAAATTTGAAAATTGATTGCTGACTGATTTATGGAGGTAGCCGCTTCATGCAGCATTTCTACTTAAATGTATCAGGGGAATCAAGGGAAGGCAGGTTTAACTGTATACGATAAATGTTTAGTGATCTGTATATAAGAGATACATAGATCTACCAAATCTGTAGGCTTAACCCTATTCGGTCCGGGGTTTTTCGAACATATTATGACGGGGGGGTCCGCCCCCCCCCCTCAATAACTTTTCATAGGCTTGTTCAAATTGAATCAAACTTGGAACACTTATAGTACGTCACAAAAGGAACAAAATGGCACCAATAAATTTTTTCTTGCGTCAGCACATTTTTTGTGACGTTATCAAAAGCTTGAAATTTCTTCTTGTGCTTAAAATTCAATTACTTTAGTTTTACAGCGTTTTACAGTTTCTGAAAGCTACTTAAAAGTTATTTAACATATTTTCCGATTTTTACATAGATCGCATGAAAAGTTGCCAAAAATTGCCCGAATATCTGAATTTCGATTAAAAATCGGGAAATCAGATTAATCACGTGTCCTGTGTCAGAAAATGAGAAGCGGTCATCAAATTATTAAATTATCAATATTTTGTCAACGTTCTGATAGATTTTGTAAATACCTATTTTTTTCTAATTCTTATTTATATGGAAAGATAGTTTAGTTAAAAAGATTGTATAATTAGATCCAGATTTTCATAAATATGATAAAAACTGAACAATGTTAATTTTTTATCACAATTCTGTAAGAAAGATATTTTTTAATTTCTTTCCAACGCAGTCTTGTAAAGTACAACAGTACCCATCATCTGAGAAATTTTTATTAGACTAAACTAAAAATTGAGTGAGTTATGACAAAAGCATTTTGTCCACAATGAAGCCTCATATTTTTTATCATGTCCCCAAAAACACGGAAAATTCTTTTTCTTGATGAAACAAAGTTGTGTTGTAAGTTTCAAGTTCTAAGGATAATCCTAACAAGAGTTATTATATTTTCCCCATTATAAGGGTTTCATAAAGATTTTTTGGGGTAGTTTCGAGGCGGAGCGGAATCCCCTCCCCGGACCGAATAGGGTTAAGGTTTTGAAGGAAGTTGGTTTGAACAAGTGTGGAAATCAAATCAAACAAAAATTATTTATTCCCAAAAACGTCAGCATTTTATTCAACAATGACCATACTTTATTTTAGGTATGATTTGTGAAACGGAAATCGATTCTGAAGAGAAGTTCTTGTCAATGGGTGCAGAAAAACACATGAAAGTTGTAAGGATATATATTATGTTACTTACATACAATGTAAACATAAAAATTATAGTAGCAGGCCTCATCAGGATTAATGCAGATGAATCAATCCATCTTTATTTGTTTATGCAATATTTCCAGACATCAGAAATTTTAGAAATAAACAGAGTACCATAAACCTACACATATAATATAGTAACAAAAAGACACAAGTACATTTTATATAAAAATTAACCAACCGTTTAACTTGTTTGGTCTAACTACTCTTCTTAATTTCTTCTTTTACATACTAAGGGATACTAAAGGATACTAAGGGATACTAAAGGGATGATATGGACAAGTTAGAATAAACTGATGTATTAAAGTTAAAGAAAGAGATTGCAAAGCCTGCAGTGTTTAATGTTCGCTTGTTAAATCAGTTTGCTGCTTCTTTAATCTTTGTTGTTGTCGTTTTTCTAAGTTTCTTTTTAAGAATGCTTAGTTTGGGTGACTTATTTATTTTCTTATTGATAGTCCTGTTATAGAGTGATTCCATGATAACAGAAATACATTTTGGAGAAATATATTTTTAGTTTTAGGAATTTAAAGAATAGAAATGCCTCTTAGAGTTCTCTTACTCTTACGAACTTTAAATAATGATACATAGTGTGAAAACATTGAATCAGTATCTTACCTCTTCATTGAATATAAGAAGAAACAACATAATTGTAAATGCATAAAATAGACAAAGTCGTTTTGAATTATCAGTAAATACAACATTTTATTAAAAATACGAGTTTATATACATAACAAGTTATTAATAAACTAACCAAATATGGTAATAATCATCAGCATATAACATGTTGAAATATTCCCAGACAAAAGCTGTAATAATAAAATAAAATAATAAAATAAAATAAAATAATTCAAAACGACTTTTCTCTTTTTATACACTTACATGTTCATTCATGATTTTGGTAACAGAATTAAATTAAAGTGGGCATGACATTAAAGTTGTGTTTATATGATTTTATGTTTCTTTAGCTGCAAATAACAAGTGTATTGTGTATATTTTTACTGAAATCCAGGTTTGGAAATGACAGAATAAAAACATTTTCTATTTCTACTGAATTTTCAGCATTTCTCTGCAAAGTAAGGGAATTACATGTGGTGAAATGTAAATAAGATCATGTAATCAGTTGATTGTTTTCAAGGTTTCACTTCACCTGAAATGTGGTGAAATTACTTCAGTCTCTGCTGAGAAGTTTTGTATTGTTTATATGATACCCTCTATGTGAAACTCACTTTGATCTGCCTGTTTAAAAGACAGAAGTAAAACTTTACTAGAGGTGGTAAAACGAAGTGAAACTAAGGCAAATTGGGTGGCACTGAGAAATGTTGGTGGTTGGCGTAAAACAAGATTTTACTTCTCTTCGTGTTAAGACAACAGCATATCTTTTCGACTTGAGATTCTAATTCTCTTCGGGTGAAGTAAAACCTTCATGCAAATGCAGCCTAAGGCAATTTATAAACTTCCAGCCTCTTTTGACTTAACCCATATAGTTTTATAGGCACTTGCATATATATTTCTGACAAACAGATCTATACGATCCTTCTCTAAATTTTGAGCCTCTAAGATGCCTTTTGACTTTTTAAGGAATAAATGTTGAACACTTGAACTAATATAGCAAACTGTTTTCTACGACCAACTTTTTATTTTTGTTTGTAAACATCACTATATCTTTTATCACACTATTAAAAGGCGATTGTAAGAAGTTTTAAGATTGGAAGTTTTACTGTAACTTTAAATATGTTTTTGTTTACCTTTGTAAGACTTGGTTTATTTTGTTTAGATTTTTAATGTCAATGAAAATCGTACTGAAGAAGAGGCTATTACCGGCTTGCACATGGAAAAATTTAGTGGTTTTGAAAAAAGATACGTTGTGATGGCAACTACTGTAAGGTAAAGACTTTCATGTGCTTTACACAAGGTTTGTTTTTAACACATATCTCACTGCTTTTTATATCTTCTGATTCTTATAGTTGATCGAAAAAATACCCCCCCCAAAAAAAAAAAAAAAATTCATTGAGACAGGGTGAAAAATTTCAAAGTTCGTCCCAACAACTAGTTACATAGGCTATTTCTATACTAGGTTCACAGACGTAGGTTATTCGGTTAGGTCTATCTCACAAAATGTTCTTATTCTTGATCAGGTCTTTTTCTGCACTGCACTGCACAAGGAGTAGTATTATTCTCTGTCAATTTCTTTAATCATATATAGCAATTGGTGATAAGTTTCTAACGTTCAGAAAGAGTTGTGCTTAACAGACAATAAAAATAAATTCAAGAACTAATAATTTAAGGACGCAAAAATGTTATAAGGGTAGTTATCACAATCAGCTTTCCATGTGTTTTTTTTAGTATTAAAAGGCATACTTATTTTAGAAGTGCATATAATTAAAAGTTAATAGAGAACAAAAGCAAGTCCGAAAATTTAATTCATCGAGTCAAATGATCTTAATCAGATATTATAAGACAAGTGAAATTAAATTGTCAGCTGGAAATGGTTATTAAAAGTTAACTGTTGGGTATTTTTATATTTAGTCGACTTTATCAATTTGTTGGTGATGCATCAAACGAAGCACCAATCTTTCAACCAGTGTTGACTGTGTTTAACCCTGACCTTAGTAAGGCAAAAAATTTATGGTGTAAATATTTGGATCTTTAATCTTTTCCCAACATAAACATATGTTGACTGAGTTAACAAGGTCAAAAAAGAGGTCAGTTAAAGTTAGTCGGTTAAACAAAAAAACTGCTCATAACATTTTGTTAGCTTAGAAAGGCATTGTAAAATTTTGTTATTCTGTTATTTAAATCTGATTGGAAGTTTAAAAAGTAAAATTCTTTGTACCATCAAATGTTTTTCTTTTCTTTGTTGTAGCGCCATATTTAGAGTTGCCAGGCATGCTGGATTACAGCAGTTTAAACTTTTACTATCCCAGAGCAAAGGGAATGCCGAAATATTTTGCATGGCTTACAAGTATGTTTATTATTATTATTATTATTATTATTAAGGAGTGTGCACTTCTATAAATAAACTGGCAGTTAAATATAGCTGTCGAAACTAACTAAAATTTCCTCAAAAACTGGTAGTTTTGTGATAAACTTTCAATATGGATGGTTGTTAGTTTAATTCCTGCCCAAATCATACCAGAGACTTCTACTAAGCATTCAACATGAAAATGGAATTAATGTCTAAAGGAGTTGTCTAGTTAAGCTGTTGCCGGCTGGCATGCCTTCTTTACATCCTCACAAAAGAAGATTTTTGTAGGGCTTTATTAATAGCTAGAGTTTGACAAATTCTGTACACAAATTTTCATTTATTGTGTCTCTGTCGATGGCGATGCATACAAATAGCAACTGTGTCTTCTTGAAACCATTTACCTGTTGTTGCAGGATGGGATGTTTTCAAAGAAAACTGCTTTAAAAATATAGTAGCACTAAGACAATAAAGTTTTTGGTAACATTTTACCAATAGGTCAGTCCGTTTCTGTTTTCAGTTAAAATGAAGTATCATTGTTTATGCAAAGTAACAAACCATTTTGAATTTGTTTACGGTAAACATTGAATTAATAGATTAGATATTAAAGTGTATGTTTTTACCAAGGCTTGTGCCTCGGTAAAAACAACATTCACCAACATTCATAGATGTACTTAAAAATTTTGTGGTATGGAGGATAACAAATTAATTAAATTTGCATGTACATGTGTTAATCCCTGCATTCCTGATTAAAAATTCGTCATACAATCCAATACAACATCATTGTTGTTATAATACCGTTGTGAACAAAATGGTCTTCACAACGGCCAAATTTAAAATTTTACAATCTAACCACTGCATCTTTAAACACCAATTTGACATTTAGAGAGTCACTGTTACACTTGATGACTCACTTTCGCGGGGTTTTTTTTTATAATAGGTAGGTAGATATATTATTAAGAATGTGTCTAGGTCCTGGCGTATATTTTGGACATTTGGATTTCACACGCAGTACTGTCAAACAAAATATCACCACCGAAACCAGATTGTTACCGTATCTTTTCCTTTTTTTATAATTTTACAAGAATATGTAAAACTAGTCGTAGTGCATTAAAATCCTTCCATCGTCACCAGAATCTATCATCCTTGGTTCACAGACAGACAACAGGCATTGCAATATATATAGGAGTTATTTAGGATAAAATTTAGTCTTGCTATAATATTTCGTTTAAGGTGTTTTAATTGTATGTTATGTATGCTTTCTTGATGCAACCATCATATCTTTTTTTCTAATTTCTATATTGTATTCTATTTTAATTTTGGTTTTCTTTAAAATTTACTGTACCAACACTCAATTGTATTTTAAACAAAAAAATGTTGTTTTTTCTTTAAGTATAACAATAGACCAACAGAAATTAAAGCAGAAGCCCCTATTGCCATTGATATCACTGAATTTCATTGCACTTTGCTTTATAAAAACAAGTGAGTTAACACGTTAGCCTTTCCTAATTCAAATTTTTTATTTTACGTCAGCAAAAAATTGCAGGCATGGTATGTTATATGCCTTCTTGCGTTGTTAACACGTTAGCATTCTTGATTTGAAAAGGCGGCATGTGCATCTTTGATTTGACTTTTATTTGCGTACTGTATTTCATGTAAAGGGAAATCTTGGTGTATAATTATCTAACCTCAATTTTATTTCTTATTTTTTCGTCCAATCAAAACCAAATGATCCTTTTAAGTCATGAGGTTCCAAAAGGAAATTGATTTGTGTTGTTATTCCTTTTATTTAAATGTTTTGTTTTTTTTAAGATTCGAAACAATTTGCATTTTAAATGATGAAGAAGATTTTGTGGAAACTATTCCATCTAGGGTAAATTTTGTTTTCATTTTCATAATCTCAAGGTAATGTTTTTATCAGACAAGATTTGTTAAATTTAAATTTAGGGGAGTGATATTGACTTCCTTAAACAATCTTGACATTATTACCCCTAGTTTGGTATGATGTGTGGTTTGAGATCAGACATTATGAAGAAGACACTGTGGGTCTTCTCCGAAAGTTGTATTTTTCAGTATAAAATTTTCCATGAGAGTAGAAACGTGTGGAAGCTTTACCTCAACAGTGGCGATTACGATCTTGCGAAAGATTACTGCAAACATAATCCTGCTCAGATGGACTTAGTGTTACGTAAACAAGCCGAGAGTATGTTTGAAGAGAAAAAGTATGAAATTGTTCTTTCTCTGTGTTACTTGAACTAACTTTTCCTTTATTGTCATTTGAGCTATAAGTTAGTCACAGTAAGTCCTTTTTACAAAAAACTTATTTACACTATTTACCTTTTGCATAATTGTTGTATGCATTGCTGTTAGCGACATTCTGTCTCTGTGGTATTTTCATTGTTATCGTTGTCATTGTTGTTGTTGTTGTCGTTGTTGTTGTTCTTGTTGTCATTGTTGTTTTTGTTTTTGTTGTTGTTGCCATGGTGGTTGTGGCTATGATTGTGACTGTTAAACTCAATTGATAAATGAATTCCCTCAAACCTTGTGATTTTATATCCTCTTCAGTTTATGTTGACATATTTATTTAATGCATTTTTCTTCTTCTTTGTATTAGATATGAACAAGCAGCTGCTTATTATGCATTGACTCAAATTTCATTCGAAGAAGTTGCATTAAAGTTTATACAAGCCAAACACTCCGAAGCTTTAAAAATGTTTTTATTGAAAAAGATGGTGAATTTAAAAGCTCATGTACGTGAACTTCTGTTATATACGACATATGATCATTGCAATGTATACTTGTACCCTATCCCCCATTCTTCCTCTCCTCCTTGGAACTAGCAGCAAATTTTCATTAAAACTCCCAAAACTAAAAGATTAGTCATATTTGAGTGGTTTATGTAGCTTATAGTTTAAGTGTGTGCTTTGCAAATTCCTAGACTACCAGAGTTAAATTTTTATTGTATAATGGAAATATACTAACACAAAAACAAATGAATATAAGAACTTTGTTAACACCTTGTTATATGATGTTCTTTTAGGATCGTACTCAGTTAATGATGCTGTTAACATGGCTGATTGAACTCTACTTAAACCAACTAGGAGAGTTACGTGATCAAGACAAAAAAGGGAGTGTGTATGATTCCCTGCAAGATGAGTTTCGAAAATTTTTGAATCAAAGTAAAGTTAAGGTTAGTACCCTTTCACTTACCACGTTACTCTGTAGAAGCAGTTGGAATTTTAATGGGAAAATCCCATTGAGTCTTTATGCAAAAAAGTCTTTGCACTAAAGGGATTATTTCTTCTGTTAATCCAAATTCATGAAAGTAACTCTAGGTAGCATTTGTATGCTTCATTTGTTTTATGCAAGAAAAATATTATTGCTACCGCGTTCTTTTGTTTTCTTGTCTTTCTTTACAGCTTTCATTTTTTTTCGTTTTCATCAAAGCCAGACATTTTAATGCTTCTTTAGTCATATCTGTTTCTCTTTAAAAGAATTGGAGCATACATGTAATTTGTGAACACTCGTCGTATGTATGCGATGCTATCTAACAAGTTAAAAAACTTTTCTTTCTTGTCGAAACAAGTATATAGTCTATAAGAAAATAAATATATACATCTTAAAAGCTTTGTTAAAACTATTAAAAAGACACACTCAGAGCAAGAGAGTGATGCATTGCACAGTTATTGGAAGTATTAAGTCCAAAGTCTTGACCAGTTTTTGTTTTGTGCCAAAACTTGAACCTAAATTGTAAAAAACATTTTCTTCTTCTTAGGCTTGCCTGGAACAGAACAAGCGTGTTGCTTACGATCTTTTGTCCAGTCATGCAGACACTGAAAATTTGATATTTTTCGCCATGATAATGCAAGGTAAGCATACTGGTTACATAGTGGATTTGGGGCATTGCTTCAAGATTGAAAGGATTGTGTTTTTGCTTTAGATTATCCACGTGTTATCCGACATCACATACAACAAAATGATTTTTTAGCTGCATTGGAAGTTTTAAAGAAACAGGTAACTTTACCTTTTACCATACTACAGCACTTATTTGTTAAGCCTACATGCACAGTACTTTAGGAAAGTGAGTTATATTTCAAGTATTTTTATGGTGCTTTAAAATACACTACATCTAAGAACTGTACTGCAGGCATTTTGTACTTTTGTGATTTCTAGAAGATTTCTAGATAATATGGATAATATGAAATTGAATTGATTCATTTTTAACATTCTTTTCTTCGTGCTATATGTTGTCCGTATTAAAAGAGAGATATTGTTAAGGTTCTTAACCTTAATGTGGCGAAATATATCGACGAGTTGTCAGGGGTTGTGAATTTTCTCCTTTACTTTCTTCTATATGTGTCTACAAATTTAGCGAGAAGATTATCAGCAACTGTTTGAGCAGTTCTCTCCCACTTTGATGCAACACATTCCTAATCAACTGGTCGAAGTGTGGAAGCAACGAGATCTAGACGCGAAGAGCTTAATCCCTGCACTCGTGACTCGGACGCAGAATAATGACCAGAAGTCTTTAAAATATGCGGTTGATTATCTAGAACATTGTGTATTCAAACTGAAGAATGAAGAACCGGCTATACACAACTACCTGGTTTCACTCTATTGTAAGATGGACGAAGAAGGTCCTTTACTGAGATATCTCAACATACAAGGACAGGTAAGGATTAAAGTTCTATTCAAAATGAACAGCAGCCTTATAATGTGCAGATATGCGATCCTTCTGTGACAAATGCTATTACAGACGTTCTTTTCCACCAATTTGATTCATTCCGGTCAAATTTAATGTGTGAGTTGATGTAAAAAATATATATATAAATTATATATATAAATTATATATATAAATTATATATATAAATTATATATATAAATTATATATATAAATTATATATATAAATTTGTTGGAGATTTGTTTCCACTTATTATTTTAATCATTTGTATATTTTTATATATATTTCAGTATCGATCAATTTAGCCCGAGTCCTTTGAAGGAATCTTTTCAAAAATGACTTTAAATTTATACCCGTAATTTTTGTTCAACATGTGTTCTTTGTTCTTTGAATTTAGGACAACGAGGAGGTAAGTTATGACCTTAAGTACGCTCTCCGTCTATGTTCGGAAAACGACAAACATCAAGCGGCGGTACAGATCTACAGTACGATGGGTTTGTATGAAGAAGCAGTGGACCTCGCGCTGAAAGTCGACATCGAGAAAGCAAAACTGTACGCCGACAAACCGGAATACGACGACGTCTTAAAAAAGAAACTCTGGCTAAAAGTGGCACGACATGTCGTAGAAAAACAGCAAGACATTGGAAGGTACGTGAAAGTTTTTTATGTCAATTTTCTTTGTTGATATTGACTTGTCTCAAACTTTTTTTAAAGTTGTTTTATAATTATAACAGCGATAAGCATTGCTATAAAATGCATCCTAAGACTGAACAAATATACTAAGCATATACTTCAGCCAGAGTCTATTATCAGTAAGCATAAATAATAAAGGGTAAAGGGTATAATGTTTAGAAGAGGAAATGTTTTTTTGCATATTCTCTTCAAATCAGCGTTATCTTAAGTCATAAAATTTTCAAGTACATTTGATTTTTACGCAGAGCCTTTGCCTAAGTATGGTAATGCCTTTTTCCAAAACAATTCTCCCTTTTTTAATTAAAACTTAGATTTTTGTTAGATTCTCTGATGTTTATAAAAAAAGGCGTAGTGGACATTTTAATGTTAAATATTTTTGTCGTTGTTTAGAGCAATGGAGTTGTTGACGGATTGTCCATTACTGAAGATTGAAGATATCCTACCATTCTTTCCTGATTTTGTTATCATTGACCACTTCAAGGTGCTCCATCTTAGTTGCTAAAAAGATTTTTTTTTTCTCATTGAATTTTGAACCTTCAGATTTGCATGGTTATTTTACCATGTAGGCCCAAAAAAGTACTGTAACTTTTGAAATCTTCAAGTTTTCATTGAAATAGAATGTGCATTTTTTTCCCTGTATCACTTACTAATTCCGCTTTAGAAACACCTGCGAGGGAGTGCAACACTGTGCTTACCCTGGCTAAAATTAGTTGATTATAGTAACGATGTAACTTGAAGTTTTTTTGATTTAGGAAGCTATTTGTGAATCTTTACAAGAATACAACCGACACATAGATGAACTCAAGATGGCTATGCAGGTAGCTAGTCTTATGAAAGAAATTTGTGATGAAATAAAATTCTTTTTTTACTCTTCGCCAACTTGTTTGTATTCTGTAGTTTCTCACGCTAAGATATAACAAGAGGTTTTTGATTTATACTTGCTATAACAGTGTCCCTGAAGTTGTAAAACTTATCTAAAAAGTTTACCCTAAAATATCACCTACGGATTATCAAGGCTTTCTCCTAAAAAAATATTTTCTATTTTTAGGACGCAACAGAAAGTGCGAAAGTTGTTCGTGCAGAAATTCACGACATACGAAGCAGGTGATTTTTTATTTTTATCAAATGACTATGCTCGTGTCGTAATATAACTGAACTGCTTATAAGTTCTGATGTAAACTGTTGAACGGGCCCTTATACACGTTCCTTCAATTTGGCGTTCCATACAAGTTTTTGTTCAGAAGGCGCTCCATGTGTTAAAAATTACTTAGAAAAGCATTTACCATAAATAATTCGTGTAACTTTGTAGATACGGCTCCATAGAAGCTCAAGAAAAATGTGCTGTTTGTTACTATCCCTTGGTCACACGTTCCTTCTATTATTTTCCATGTACGCACGTGTTTCATTCGGATTGTTTAATCACAAAGGTGAGACCTACCATACCTTGTTAGTGGGTAATTTTAATGTAACCATATGTACTCGAATCTTTTATTAAAAAAAAATCATATTTTTATTCATTTAGGTAAAAGAACAGTTAAAAGAAAGACAACGGTTTGTTTGTTTGTTTGTTTGTTACTATGCGCGCATTTATATACCAACTATGAGGTTTTCAAAGTAGCTATACAAGAACTTTGAATTGAATTTCTCTACTGTAGTGTGAAGCTAGAAGATGTACTCACCCGATTATCATCTAATGTACCCACGAACGCACAAGCACGAGAAAAATTGCAGGTGAGAAAGTTCTTCCTTTTTAACCCTATTTAATTGTTTTTCGTGGCTTTGCAACGCTGCGTAACGTCTGATAACAGGATAACGCTGGAATATTAGGGACCTAAGCAACAACGACGGGAGAATATACTACGGGCTTCAGCGTAAATTTTTAGTCATTGCGCATGCGCAACTCAGAGAAAACCCCAAAGTCGTGTAGTCCTATAGTCGTAGACAACGCCATGTTGATACCTCAGTCGGAGTGAAGAATACGAGCGGAAGGATGGCTGTATGCACCACAAAAAAAACAAAAAGACAGTAAGTTATGCAATTTTATTACACTATTTACAGTCAATACCACTCTATTTTCTGTTCTTGTTGTTTCCTAATGGCTTTTACTTGGTTCTCTTGATTTTCTCTGTAGGAGTCCAATGTTTTGGAACGAAGAAAGAGAAATCTTGTTGTGTCGCGAGATCATGTTAATCGAACCTTACCAGTTTAAAAAAAGCACCAAGGAAAGAGGTGATTCTTGGTCCAAAGTTGCTGTTAACCTCAACAGTATCGAATTAGTTCCTTCCTTCTCAGTCGATCAAAGAGCTATTCGAGAGCATTTTGCTGCCATGCGGAAGAGGCATGAGAAAAAAGCATCAGATGAAAAAAAAGCATCTGGCATCGAAACTGATGTAACTGAGCTTGATATTTTGATGGAAGAAATACTAAACAGAATTCTAGAGTATGAAAAGGAGCTTGAAGACTTAGCTATATTGAAACGAGAATAAAAACGCCCTTGCAGGCTTAAAGATTTCGGATTCGTAGCTTACGTTCGTTCACTTCCATCGAACCTTCTGTACATTTTTTACGTTAAAGTCAAAAATGTTCTTGAATATGGCTAATAAGTGTGTGAGGTCTTAGCCTGTCCTAAATTACATCTTCACTATATATTCATACATATATATATGAAATGAGAACTTCAGAACATTATATCATGCTGAGGGTACAAAATATATTTAATAAACCTTTTTTTTTCAATTATCGCCCATATAGAGGGAAAATACTAAGAGGGTGAAATTTGCCATCGGGATGACAATGTAGGCGTTAGCTCATACATTTGAAACAAGCAAAACATTCAATAGTTGATTGTTAATCTATTTAGTATCGATTAAACATTTACTGAGAGTTTATAGTGGTTGTTCATTTTTAGTTCATTTTTTCCAAGTTACGTCGACGATACGACAGTGTACAACCAGGTAAATCAATGTTCGCAACAATGATCTAAAAACGCACTTCTTTCCTGCAACATGACGGAACAAATTCCAACATACGAGATCGACAGTTGTCAACACCATTTTGTGTACATACTGGTGTATGAAACTAAAGCTTGTCCGAATTTAACAGTACAACTTTGACTGCTTGTTCAGTTTTAATGAAGCTATTTCCATCGCTATTGCATTGCCATGGTATTGGAATATGCATGTGGAACTATTGGATGAATTCAACAATGGTGTTAAATTATGATTGAAGAACAAGGACGTGTGTTGTACCTTATTCCAAATAGCACTTCATATTCGATAAAAAGCGCACGAGATGTAATTTGAAGATTAACTGCACATTGCTGTATTCGACATGTACGCCATATCTCAAAAAACGCTTTAAAAAACTTTCGGATATGGGTATTAATTAATGTTCCACCTTACAGCAAACGGAATACGGAAGATATTTCTTCATTGTTCAGGGTTCCATGGAACTGTCATAATAACTTCAAAATTCCAGTAAAGTTCTTCTTATCTAACATGCAAGTGGTTGCATACTATTCCATTTTCAGTATCATATCAGCTTCACTATTTAAGTCCTTAATTTTGCCACTTTCAAAGTACATCCACATATTTTACAACATTTTTACAACGTCAAATAATACTCAACGTTGCATGGTGGATTGCTAGAGAAAGATGGGAAATAAATATATCTCCTGGAGAACATCTCCCTCTAAAAAGCTGCTTGTTAGTTCGGCTTAACTTGTGAGTGGAAATAAAGAAGCTAGCTGGATATCACTCGTGTGACGATTTTACTCAGAAAAGCTTATCAGATCAGAACATTACCTGACAGAAATGCCCGTAGTTTTCTCGCTGAAAACGCCATCATGAAAACAAACTTTATGTTTACGTCAGTATATTCTGCTTTTATGACAAGGGGGTAACACATGAGGAGAATAAAGGAAGTAGCAATACAAACTACTAGCGTCCCGTATGAATAAAATAGCCTTTTTTTTTTTTTATTTATTTATTTATTTATTTATAACGAATATTTATACAGGATTTTTCCATTCAAAAATTAGTAAAATATACAAAATATATATAATTACAAAATTTCTGTTCTTCCATGTGTCCTGTTTCCCAGCCCCCCAAAAATAGTAATAAAACTTAAAATAATAACTAAAAATGTGTTAGTAAAAATTAATATTTACAAATTAAAAAAACTCTTCATATAATTTTACAAAATCTTCTATTGATGTCGAAGCACGTATTTTCAGAGGAAGCTCGTTGAAAGTTTTTGCACCATTAAAAAAGAAACTTTTTCTACTTGATTCCAGCTTAATCTTAGGAAGTCGTAGTAAATGATTTTTATTTCTTGTGTTGTTTGTCATTTTTTCGAAATAATTTTCAAAGGTTTCACACACGTCTCCATGAACACACTTGAAAACTTGAAGGCAAAGACGTTTCCTTAACAGATCTGTAATTGATGCTGGTTTAGATTTTCTTGGCACGTTCTTCTTGAATATAATACGATTTGCTCGCTTTTCTAAATTTTCCAACTTTAGCTGATACGTCTTGGTAGAATAACATGTAATGATTGAACAATACGTGAAAACTGGTATCAACATGGTCTTGTAAATTGTTGATGCAGTCTCGGTGGTTAACTGAGGTCTGATTCTCTGAAGCAAGTATAATCTCCCTCTAACTTTCTTGTATGTCGACTCGATGTGCTCACATAGTGAAAGAGTTTGGTTCAATTTTACACCAAGATACTTGTAGGAGTTGGTGAAAGAGAGTGATTGATGCCGATAATCTATATCCAAGGTCTTATTTTTGATACGTTGAGTAGTGCCAAACAGCATGCATTCCGTTTTCCCTTTTTTCATATTTATAACAAGATCGTTCATTTCGAGCCAGTCTGCAACACGATTGAAGTCATCAGTCAACATTTTTTCGATGCTATCTTTTGTTTTACCAGAAACATAAATGACAGTGTCATCAGCGTATGTCAGTATTTTACAGTTTGAAAGGACGCTGCCAATGTCATTGAAGGTAATTAAGAATAAAAGGGGACCTAAGATCGAGCCCTGCGGTACACCACAGGTTACTGACTCAGGTTCAGATGTTTCATTATTTATTTTGACAGTTTGCTTCCGACCAAGGAGGTAGTCAGTGAAAAGTTCCTTTTCAATTCCTGTAACACCATGACTTTTCAGGCTTTCAATGATTTGTGCGTGACTTAGCGAATCGAAGGCTTTGCTAAGATCTATGAAGATTGCACCAGTTAACTCTCCATTGTCTATATTCCTTCTTATTGTGTCAAGAAATAGTGTGGCAGCAAGTTCCGTGTTTCTTTTCTTTCTAAAGCCAAATTGAGTTTCAGATAACAGTTTATTCTGCTCTAGAAATTTACATAACTGGTTGTGAATACATTTTTCCAGAATTTTCGAACAAACAGGCAAGACGGTAATTGGACGATAATTGTCCATGTCATCTTTACGTCCTGATTTGTGAATGGGCGTCACTTGTCCCAGCTTGAAATCGGACGGTATTATACCAGATCTTAGTGAGGCATTGATGACATGGCAAAGAGGCTTTGCTAAGTGTTTTGCGCTGTCTTGCAACATGCCTGGTGGAAGATCGTCAGAACCACAAGCTTTACTACGTTTGAGTTTCTTGAGATGCATGAAAACTTCATTAACTGTGACCTCAGTGAACTCAAAGGTAGTACTTGTTTTCAAATTACTTTCCTTCGGTTTTGCCCAGATGAAATTTTTCAGTGGCATTGCCTTGGCTTTCAGTTTCGAAACGGTGGTAGAGAAGTAAGAACAAAAACGTGATGCGAGTTGAGTTTCTTATGCCGTCAATAATAAAAGATTTAACTGTTGAGATTTTTTCTTTTAAGGGAAAAATTCTTTTCAATGTTTTCCAAAATCGTTTAGGATCGTTTGCCGTTTCCTGCAGGAGTGTCCTACTATGTTCGTTTCTAGCCTTTCTAACAAGGTTATTTACTGTGTTTCTTTGACTCTTGAATTTTTCAAAGTCAGTGGAAGTTCTTGATTTACGAAACTTTCTGTTCAACGTGTCTCGGTAATTCATTTCCAATTTTATATCACGTGTCAACCATGGTGATTTTTTAAATTTGACTTTTTTGGTAATATTTGGGGCATGCTTGTTGAAATTCCGACTTACAATATCTCTCAATGTATCCCAGGCGTTATTAGGATTTCGTTCAGCATAAACTGAATCCCAGTTTTCATTACTCAAATCGCGAGATAATTCACTAGAATTGTAATTTGAATAATCTCTACACTTTATTGTTTCATACTGTTGTTTAATGTTATTAAGTTTTCTTTTGCACCCAATGGCATAATGATCACTCAGCGCGGTTGAAACGATTTTAATTTCCATTAGATTCTCGGGTTTTGTTGTCAAAATAACGTCAATAAGCGACTCAGTGGTGTCCGTAATTCTTGTTGGTCCCTTGATGGTTTGTATAAGGCCATTTAATGATAGTAAATCTTTCAACGGTTTATTGTTATTTTTTATAAGATAATTACAGTTAATGTCTCCCAGTATTATGAGTTCTTTGTTTCCGTTATTTATTTTTGTTAAAGTTTTTTGAAAATTATTGTTAAAGTTTTTACTGAGGTGTTTTGAGGTATTCGGTGGTCGATAAAGTATACCAACAATAAAAGACTTAGTGTAATCGGAAAATATTTCTAACCAAATGCATTCGATATCATAAGTTTCCAAATCGAGTCTTCTAACATAATTTAAGCTGTTGCTAATGTAAGCGCCAACTCCTCCTCCCTGCGAAACACGGTCTCTCCGTTCAAATGTATATCCAGAAATATTAATAAACGACGTAGGTAAAGAATCATTTAACAAAGTTTCTGTTACTCCAGAAATCTTGATGTTATGATTTTTAATAAAGTAAGTTAATAATTCCAATTTACTTGACAAACCTCGAATATTCTGGTGCACAATTGTAAAATCTTGTTCTTTCCATGGACCTGGACATTTTTCAATATCCCCAGCCATTAACAATAATAAAATTAATAAAAACACGTCCGTCCGCCATCTTTTTTGAACTTTTTTTTTTGGTGACCAAGCAGTAAACGATGAACCAAATTCAGTTTTATATACCGTAAATGTAACGTTATTTAATACTTTTATTACTTTTAAATAATTTTGTGTGAACTATAATGTGTCAAAAATTGAGATATATTTTGGGTACAACCCCCGGGATTATTCTTCAACGCAAAGCAAGCTGGCCTGAACCTGATTGGTGGTCCTTTCCGTCACAAAAAATACTCGAACCTGATTGGTTGCATTATACGTCATTACAAGACGTTGCCCCAACAACGGAAACGGCATCGATGGCGCTTTGATCAAATTGCCGGACGAAGAAAAAAAGAAAAAGGAGGAAAATCGGCCGGTTTCAATAAGAATTCGGATACGATCCGATATCTTAAAAACAGGAAAGTGACGAGAGTAAGGCCAAAGATGTGAGAAGGACATGCATGGAAACATTTGCTGAAACCTCTAAAAGAAAACAAGATCTTGAAGAGGGAGAAAGACCAAAGAGAACTAGATCTACTGGAAGTGAAACTATAGGTTATTTGAAAGAAAAGGCTGAAAAAGAATTCAACCTGAGAGAACAGGAAATTGATTTAAGAAAGGAGCAACAAGAAATAAAAAGAAAAAGTTTGGAGAATCAGGATGCTCAATTTAATCGCATGATGGAACAACAACAAGCTATGCTTCGGATGCAGCAACAGCAGCAAAACAACATGTCGATGCAGATGCAAAAAACAAATCAAGCAGTTTTTGCTTTGATAGAAAAAATTTCAAAGAAGTGACAACGGGACATCAAGGGACATAGTTAACACTTAGAAGTTGTATTTTGTTGGTTTTTTATTTACTAGTAGAAGTATTTTCTAGACTTCGCTATTTTTCTTTTTTTTCCTTGACAGTTCTCAGAATCTTGTCCATCTTATTCAGTATAATTTTACTAGGAATTCTGTAGAATTAGGCATTTTGATTGGCTAGGAATTCAGAATTTCCGCTGATTAAGCAATAAAAATTTTGGTTATAATACAGAACGGAATATGAAAGGAACAGTCTATTCTAAGGATCAGTGATAAAAAAACAGCAAAATGTATTCACAAAAAATAGCCGTCAATTTTAGGTGCATCTAAGTCAAAGTACTTTGATGTTATGTTACCATACAAGCAAGTTCTAGCGTTGTGTAGCAGGGCGCATACCTGGTACATCTTTCCGACAGCACTTAGTCCAATCTTCAAGTTCTTACGATAGTTCAAGAAAGCAAAATATTCGACAATGTCACCGAACACCCATTCAACCGATATCCTGACTGAACTCATAGATTGGTTAAACAACTTTTCATTTGGGTTTATCTAGCGCCTCTTATTGGACTTTGTAGGTGTAGCCGCAAAGGATACGCAGGATCTCCGTAGATGCACAAGGGATTGCCAGCTAGGGAAAATGAATGTTGATTAAGTTTATTGAGTAGGCCTGAATTATTTAGTAATGCACAATCATGCCGTCTACCTTCCATGGGACCCCAGAGATTAGCAATTCCATTAGGTATCACTACCGATTGAAATTTGATGGAGTGTACTCTTTTATGGCCGTTGTAAAGAATCCTTTGGTTATCTGTTGGTCTGCAAATGGGCCTCACTGTTCCATCGATAAATCCCCAGCAATTATCTAGTGTAGCACCTTTTGCATGAACAGCATTAGCATACATTTCCAACTGACCAGGCTGTTAAAATGGTTGATTGAAATCAGAAAGGAGTCGAGAAAAGTGCATGTGAATATGATCCATTATATAATTCGATATGATGCTTAGCTCTGGTACTGATCGGCCAAACAAGGGTATCATATCACCATACCGACATAGATAAGCGAATCGTTTCAAAAATATACACAAGGCTTCAATTCCACTTATTACAGTTCTGTTGTAACATTCAATTTCGTCAGGTATCTGGAGAGTTTCTTTGAAGTTAAACACGTCGTTCTTACAGAAACGGAAATTTGACCTGCATTTATCATCACATAAAGAATCTAAATCAAGTTTAGAATACTTCCAATACGGAAAATCAGGGTTTTTTGATTTATTCATATCGTAGAGTAAAACCATCTCTTCATCGTTAATTAGTCCTTCATCGTAAGATAACAAAATAAATCTCTCTCATTTCCCGTTTATAAAGCATAATTCAACTGATAGATGAACACCGTACTAGATCGCATAAGCGTGCTTGCTTAACTATTTTAAATTTACGCGGCAACATCGTAGTCGAGCCCAGTCCCTCGATAACCGAAACCCGTAGTATATACGTCCCGTAGTCGTGGCTTAAGGTCCCTATTGTAAATCTGGACAGTAATGTAATCCCCATCCTCCCCTCAACCCATCTAGTTAAAGTTTGGTTCCTCCTCAGAACTCCTCAATTCAAAACTCTTCTCAAAAGTCCTCAAATCTCCTCCAAAAAGTAGACTTTAACAACTTTCTCCTGAAATATCCTCAATTTTCCTTTTACAAAACTATATGGGTTATCATGTTTGTATTTTCAAAATGCATAGAAATGATACATGGGTACAGAAATATTTTTTTTTACTCGCGGCGTCACCTTTAAAATCTCCTCAAATATTTTTAATCTCTGTAAAAAATTCCATCAAATCTTTATTTATTTTTATGAAACGTCAACTTCTCAAAGGCTTGATCCTTAAACCTCTTCAAATTGATTCTGTAAAAAGAGTGGCAATCCTGATATTTTATTCCCATTTATAAGGCCGGATACGCCACCAACTCGCCTTTCCATTGTAACTCCTAGGTACTGTTTCAATCACGCTGTATTTTTCTGTTTCACACCTTTCATTGAATATTTTTTGAAATGAAAATAAAATGTGTTAATATATATATATATATTTATATTTCTTAATTTCTGTGTACATAGGACGATCTTGATGAGCTGGTAGCTGTTGAATGTTTATATTGTGGAGACGCGATGATTAGGTAAAACTCTATGTTCATCTCTTTCAGATTGAAACATTAAACATTCATTAAAAATTTTTTAAATTAATAGCCTACATTCGGCCAGTAAACATGTGACTATATAATTGACTTGCTATTGGATTTAATCCGTCGGAAGTAGAAACGTGACTGTTTTAGCCATTCTGAATGTTTTTCTATGATAAGTCAAGGCGCCCACAATACTGTCTGAACTTTCCTTGTGCAAGTTTTTAATTTTTTTTTCAGTAAGAATAATCCTTTCCGCATAAGCATATCCCAGCCTGTTTTCAAACTTCCGCGTATTTTGCGGTGGATATATTTTGGTGACTAATTGGGCGCAAATTTTCTCCACAACAAAATTTATCCTCTTGAAGGATACGTTTATGAGCCAAACGGTAAGCATATGTTAAAAAGATATCCTTTCGCCAAAAATGGAGCTGCATATTTTTTATACAAGTCTTTTCTTTCTTTTAAATTATAATTATTATTTTACAAAACTTGATTCTTCTAGAAATTGTTCACTTTTTACGTTCTATTCTGGAATATCCTTCAATTTGTTGACAACATTGCGTGGTAAAAAGTCAAAAGTGTCCTTTAATATTCTTAAATACCCTGGATTTAATTTAAGGGAACACCATGAATGTTTCATGATGTCGTTGATAGCATATTAGAGCCAGCAACACGGTTTTCGAAATAAAGGGCCCCAAAATGTCGCCTACCATGATTATATGCGAAAAAAAATTAAATTTCAAACCCTCTTAAGATGACCTCAAAATACTTCGTTTTAAGTACTTTTTGTTTTAAATTACAGAAAATAAAAATCTTCCAATATTTACAAAGAACTACATGTATTTTTGAATCATAACAAAAAAGTATTCTACGACATGAATGCAAGAAAAGAAATAAAGTTTCCTCACGTTTGTTCTTCCAGATCTCTTGATAAACCGTTCATTAAAGATGTTGATTTTGAAGCTATACTTCTCAGTTGGAAGTGAAGACGGCTTGGACATAAGCAACAAAAATTCGATGGGGAGAAAATACAGAACAGAATGAACCAGCAATATTGCGTTACACTCAACTTCATTAGGAGGCTCTATGTTCACATCCAGTGGCACGCCGTAGAATATTCACTGTATATAGAACAGATTGTACATTTTATACTGGAATAGAATCATAAATTTTCATACAAATATGTGTTGTTTGTAAAGTAAGTGAACGGTTGATGTCTGATATTTTGGTTTTAATGAAATGAAGAGCTGAAAAAATAATCAACAGAGTGAAATATCCAAGTGACTACTACACAGATAGATATACACAGAATATACCAACCTCATTTCCAGGTTATCTTGGAATCTAAAAATAGATTGGCAATGTTCATCTAAATTCAAACGTTTGCTTTTGAGTTTTAAATTAGATGAAAATACATTGATGTAACGAATACGCATTAGTACTAATGTATTATGTGATAATCTAGCCAAAAGATGTTTCAAAAGATTAAAAGCTCCCGTTTGAGCTACAGAAAAGACAAAAATCCATGGGAACAAGAGTAAAAGAAATTTCTGCCTAATATTTAGTCTAATAAACTCATCATTTTTGATATTTTTGACAAGAGAAAGGGCGAGACATGTGCAGTAAAAAAACCGGGTTGCAAAATGCAGGAGATATATGAAATGCGAGAGCAGGAAAGAGAGGCGGGTATCCTCGCTGACCTCGAATGGTCTCAGGCAAATTGAAGTTTCTATTATTACAAAGGCTTATAGCATAAATAAAAAAATTGAAGTTGAGTTAAGTTTCTGGTTAAAAATATGTTTAAGTATTAAAAAAGAGACCCGAGAAGGAGTTCAGATAGAGATCGTGTCATGGATTCCACGGAAATTCGAATCTTAAAAGGTTTGGAACGAGCGAACAAGACTCGGGGGCGCGGGTTTATATTTATCTACTTTCATTCACCGTGCAGATAAAAAATGGCGGCAGATATGTCTGTGACTTCTTGTGAAGGAGAACTTGAGAAGAAAGAGCTGGCTTTGCCTGATGGAGAATATGAGATTAAGATTGTCGACTCAAAGAAAGATGAGGTATTTTCCTATAGTTTATGATGCTGCTACATTTACTAAAATTATTTAACAATTGCCTTTCAACTTATATACATTTGACAGTCAGTCCAGTGAAATCCTCTTAATTAAGCTAATAGCTTAATTTGGAGATCTCCTAAATAAGCTGTATCATACAGCTTAATTAGGTGACATACATCTAAATTAGGAGGTAGAAAAAGTTTTTCCCCGATTTCTCGAAAAATGTACAGTAGCTAAATTTTAGCAGAATCACCGCTGCAGCTCTTTCATTGTCAGTTTGACCACTGCATTATAAAAAAAGAATGGTATTTCCAGCACCCCAGGTTCAAAAGATACGGAATAGAAACAATGGTTCATCTTAGTGATAGTCTATTTAAGCTGTACTGCATCCTAGTAGGATGTCACGTCACGTGATACTGTTCTGCCCGGATTGCGAAAACGGCCTGTTTATAACACGGCTGTTTCGAAGCGGACAAAAATGTTACGAAAAAATAATTCGAATTACCCTCTCAGTTAAAACAGGATATCTCAAGAACGAAATAAAATTTTTATATTCTGTAAAAAGAATAATAATCTCAGATAAATTGTCCATATTATTAAAAGAAAAAATTTTTTGGACACCTGTCCGAAATTGGTATATTTAGGCCAAAATGTCTAAAAATGACTTAAAAATTATCATTTAGATGAATGTCTTCCACAATATCTCTGGAATAAAGTTAAGGAAACATGTTTTTAATGGTCCACAGGTTAGGTTTAATATCTGGAATGAAAATTACTTTATTTTTTTACTGTCCGAAATTGTCCAAAGGGTTATTTTTGGGCCAAATGTGAGACCTATGTGAAAAACGGCCTTTAGAGCCTCAATGTATGCTTAAAGTTCGTTTATTAACTGAATAAAAAACATTACTTTGGATTCTAAGGCCATTGAAGATGATGCAGATGACATATTAGTCTGTCCGAAATTGTCCAAAGGGTCACTTTTGGTCCTAAGGGTTTTCGGGCCAAATATGTGACATCATACATTAAATAAAACGTCATTCAGAGTCGATGGTTTCAACATTCTAGTTTATCATGCTAGTAGAAAATATCTCAAGTTGTGCATAAATAGTTTATTTATTATATACATTAAATATATACAAAGCAATCATTTGTGTTTCTTTATAAATTGTATAAAATAGCACCCAATCTTGTGATAAAGCCAAGATTAGCTAGCTAGCTAGCCATAAACATCTTTGATTTCAACAATTTCATCTTGAGAAAGTCCACCAAAGTCTTAACTAAATATAAAAAAGAAGTATTAAGTGACTTAGCTACAAAACACGATGCAAAATGCAAAACTGTAGGACCAAAAAATAGCTACTCTTTACAGAAAAATACAAAACAGAAGAAAAAAGATTAAAAAAGATAACAATTAGCCACGTTTGAAGTTTTACAAGCTATAAAACAATTTCTTAAAATCAAGGGTGATCTTGTAGCAAAAAAATAATATTAAAATCCCTGCAAAATAAAGTAGTTTACTGTTTTGTCCCTTACCTCGTGCTCTGCCAAACTTTAGCTAGCTTCAAAATTGCTAAGACACTGTTGTCTCGCTTATTCCAACATTTTCGAAAAATCCCGGTTTCGGACTAGGATTCCCGGGTCGAGCAATCAAGTCAAAAGTAAACACCGGGTTGCCGTAATTTTGCTGGGAAAAACCATACCTAACAAAACATTAAATGGCATCGCTATGAATCTCTTAGAAGTTTAGATACTTATTTAATTAGACAGAAAAGGGATCACACTAATCAAATTCCCGAGCACCACTTTGGAAACTTTTTCTCCTCTTTTTTAGCGCCTGAAGAAGACTTTAACTTAAAATTTAAGTAGTTTATAGTTTGTGAGACGAACGGTGCACGGTACTGGCCGATAGAACCTTGTTTCCAGGCCCCCCATACCAATTGTCAAGTCCGTAGCTAGTAGCGCGGCGTTGCCACGAGGTTGGAAAGATGGTATACTTTCGCCAAAAATAATGTTTTTTTTAATTTTGTGTGTTTTGTTCGACGAAATAACTCGAAATTCATAACACACATGTATAACATATTTATATATTTAAAAAGGAGAAAAGTAGATCGTTTTAATACTTTTTATTTCAGTAAAATTAAAACAATACAAAAAAAGTTTCAATAACTTAAAAAATGATAAAAATACAAAATTTCAAAAAAAATTGTGGAAGCCATTTTAATTTTGTCCGCGGTTTGACCGTAGCGAAACAGCCGTGATAAACAGGACGGTCGGATTATGTATGCATGGTCCGATTATGTTTTTTTTGCCCTGATTATGTTGTGGCGACCGGATTATGAACGCTGGCCTAGCAGACTGTGATTGGAATTTTCTTCGAACTTTTGTGAATGAAACATTCACAAATTATTGTCACAGAATGACGGATTTCGTGCTTTATGTACCCGAGGAAGTTTATTTTATGTTTTTAAACACCTTTAATACCAAATAACTAATTTTAAAGCTGTGAATTTCGTTTGCAAAAGTGGTTTTGACTTTGAAGCTCGAATCTGTGTTGTTTTTCTCTCCCATGTTGAACATGATAATTTGTATATTATATATACAAAATGTTTAAACCTCTAATACATTGAGCACAACTGATCAGAGAGTGAATTAATAGTTATTTAAAATTTGTTTTGATTTTCCCAACCACACATTGTTCTTGGAAGTTTTAGTTCTATCAGTGAAAAATAATATAAAAGTGTTGTACATAAGCCGGCTTGCCCCGATTATGTTTGTTTTATAAATGTCAAATAATATTAGACTGTCGTACATAAGTCGACCTGCCCCTATTATGTGCGTTTTTTAAGTAACAAATAATATTAGACTGTCGTACATAAACCGGCCTGTCCTGATTATGTTCCTTTTATAAGTGCCAAATAATATTTTTTAAACTGTGGTAAGTAATAAGCCGACCTGTCCTGATTATGTCGCCCTGATTATGTATTTCTGCCCTGTTCTTAACTGGGGCAAGCTGCCGTACATAATCAGGGCAGCGTTTATTATCCGGGCAGAACAATACAGCCTATTTAAGCTGCTATTTTTAAAACTTCAAATTTAGCTGATCTCCGGGGTGCTACGAAAAAACTAATGTATTGGAGATGTTTATATGCACATAAATGTTGGATTTATTCAGTTAGATAGATGCTAAAATTCAATTAAATGAGTGTTTTCGACAATCAAAGTTTTGTACATCTTAACTAAGCTGTAAAACGACTAATTAGATTGTATCATACATCCTAATTAAGCAGGATTTCCCTGACTGACAGTGAGTTGATCAGACAAACTGCGTAAACGGGGCTGGAACTCTAAGGAGTGAAGGTGTCGCGCACGGTAGGACAGATATGTGTTGTGTTCAGGAAGTCAGGTGGAGAGGAGCTTCAGTGAGATTTGTGGAAGGTAGGAGGGCAAGGTATAAGCTTTTTTGGATTGGTAATAGTGATGGATATGGAGGAGTTGGCATATTCGTTGCAGAGAAGTGGGTAGAAAAAGTAATAGATGTTATGCATGTTGATAGTTGTATTATAGTGATAAAGTTTTTGATAGGTAATAGGATTGTCACTTTTCTGTCAGTTTATGCTCCACAGTATGGACTCAGTTTATGAAGATAAAGATAAGTTTTATGATGAGTTAATAGCAGTCACATCAAAGTTTGGAGACACTGAACTTGTCATGGTGGGCGGCGATTTTAATGGTCATGTTGGGAAGTCATCTGAAGGTTATAGAGGTGTGCATGGAGGCTCAGCCCTCTGAATTAGCGAAAATGGTAGACGGCAAAAATTTGCCGCCGTTAAGTCAGCTTCGACGGCAAAACAAAAATCACGACGGCAAAATTTTGCGATTTTAACGACGGAAACTGGACATGTCCGCAGCTCGTTTCGAACTTTCGTCGGACAAAACGTCCGATAGATTTTCGTCTTGGTCGGGCACCCCCCACTTTAAGATATCAAAATTATTGAATAGTTCCGGTCCTTTTAATCCACGAGCAAGCCTATTCATAGCCAACCTGACCATCCTAGCTAATTCACCGAGTCCTGACTTAGTTAAAAGAACTACGTAGACATGAATCTCTTTTGCCTGGCCCCTTCGTCGTTGGTAACCAGGTCTTACACAAGAAATCCAGCCATGCTGTTCTTAACTAATGCGGAGGTGAACGCCGACAGAGCACGGATGAAGCAAGTCCACTTATAGGTGGAACAGACATTTTATCATGGATTTAATTGTAGATAATTTTTGCATTTGACAAAACAATTGGAAACCATAGCAGGTCCGAATTTAATGGATTTTTTTCTTTATGCCACAAGTGTTATTCAAACAATTGAAAATGACAGTATAGTCATGCATAATATTTTGGACATGTCAAAAAGGTAGCTAAGATTGAGATAGTCGCTATACGTAGACGCTCGATCATCGTGTTTGGGGTTCACGATTCAAAACGTCCCCCACTTTTCTACCGCAAAATGAATGCGCAACATCGCACGTGTGACATCCTTTGTACGTGCGTTTTACAAGACTGATACGTGGTATGATCTAACAAAGACTTGTTTGACGAAATAAATAAGTAGCTAGCAAGATTAGTAAGTTGGAAGAGTACTTTTATTTTTGTGCAGTCTATAAACAACTACGGCAAAAGCTGAATGTCGTTGTGGATTCAGAGGGCTGGAGGCTATGGATTTGGGAGCAGAAATAAGGAAGGGGAGAGATTGCTTGAGTTTGGAATGGCAATGGACATGGTGGTTTGCAACGCATCATTCAGTAAGAGACAGAGTAGGCTGATAACATATGAGTCAGGTGGTTGTAAGACACAGATAGATTACTTCCTGGTTAGAAAGTCAGACAAGAAAGTGGTGAGGGACGTGAAAAGTTATATGGGGGGAAGAGTGTGTTTCCCAGCATAGGTTGCTAGTTTGTAATATTATCTTAAAGAGTGTTAAAGAAGCCAAGGGAAAGTACAGGCCCCGTCGTAATGTCTGGAAGCTGAAGGAAGAGATTGTAGCAAGACAATTTAGTGCAAAAGTTCAGCAGTTAGCCCACAATGGTCAATGTGATAGTGACAATGTTGAAAGTACTTGGACTACTTTGAAGAATTGTCTTCTAGAAGCTTCTGATGATACCTGTGGGTGAACGAAAGGACCAGCTAGACATAGACAGACCAGGTGGTGGAATAATGAGGTTGACCAGTGTATAAAAAGAAAAGAGGAAACTTTGGAAAGAGTGGAAGTCAGGTGGTAGTAAAAATATTTACTTCGAAGCTAAGCGTCGTGCTCGTACAGCAGTGTATAAGGCAAAATCAGAAGGGAAGACCAGCTCAATGAGGTATTCAAGATAGCAAAGCAAATAAAGAGGAATAATCAAGATGTTGTAGGTGAGAAGTGTATACGTAATGATGAAGGTGTTTTGGCTAGCACAGAGGAGGAGAAAAGGGTAGCTTGAAAGAATTATTATCAGAGGTTGCTTAACACTAAGTTTGATTGGGATGAGGATAATTTGTCTGATGATGATGTTGTAGAAGGGCCAGCTATGCAGATCAACACAGAATGGGTAGTGAAGGCTATTAGGAAATTGAAGATTGGCAAGGCTGCAGGAGTATCAGGTATTGTTGCAGAGATGGTAAAAGCATCTGGATATATTGGAGTTGAGCTTATTACTTACACAGATAAAAAAACTCACACTATTTCTAGGTCCCTGAGTTTAAGGTCCCTGAGTTTAAGATCCTAAACAATGTCACTAATTTAACGTGTTTAACATCAGATGTATCAGGCCTATCAATAAGGGGAGAACATCAATTGTTGTGACTTCCGATGAGGACGGACGTGCTCTGAAGAAATAGCATAGCAACGCGCCGAGACAAGTAACATGACTGAGAGACCGACTATAGCTCGACTTGAAAAACAATTGAAAGAAGGTTTTGATCATATTGAATCACGAATTGATAACCTAACTTCAAAAAGTGAAAAAATTGATTGTGATTTGAACGAAATGAAAAATAAAATTATAAGCAATTTGATCGAACAAAACAAGAAAATGCAACAAAAAATCGAAGCTTTAGAAAATACTGTATATGATCAAAACAAAGAGTTAAGAGATCTCCAACTGACTACAGAGGCAACAAACCAATACGGCAGACGTAGCAATATTGAGATTTCAGGTGTAACAAATGATATAGATAATGATCAACTGGAAGATAAAATGATAGAGATTTTCAACAAAATGGAGGTCAACGTTACGAAATCCGATATCGAGTCTTGTCATAGGCTTCCTGCGAAGAATAATCAAACAAAAAAAACCATTGTACGCTTCGTCAATCGCAAAAATTGTCAAAAACTCTTAGAAAAAAAAAAAAAACTGAAAATATAAATTTCGAGGAAATTAAGCTGCCACCAAACAGCAAAATCTACATTTCCGAAAATTTGAATCGATTTTATCAAAGACTGGGATTTGAATGCAGACAACTGAAAAGAAACAAACTCATCTACAGTTACAAATATCAAAATGAAGCTTTTTTTATAAAATTTGATAAAACCGATGAAAAACACAAAAAAATTACACATGTGGATCAAATAGTTGAAGGGTTTCCTGGGTTCTACCAAAATGAATTGCTCAACTACGGAAACACAGAGAGTTAGATTGTTGTCTTTATCTCACTTTTCTCTTCTTTCTGCTACACACGATTTTCCCGCCTAAAGTTCTTTGTTTGTTTAATCTTATTGGTGATATACGCTCAGGTAATTTTAACTTCAATATGGCGCAAGCTTGCTGTGCAGTCAGTATATAGCGTTTGTTTTTTTTTGTTTGTTTTATTTGTGAAATCGTTTGAAGCCCAAAACCTGTTCTAACTGGTAAGTTTTCACTTTCTCTTTCTTTTTTGTACTTTTAGACCCTGTTGTCCCTTTAAAGCTGCCAGTTTTGTTTCCCCCCTATATATAATTTTTATGCTTAGTTGTAATGTCTGCAAAAAGCTAGTTGATGAATCATGTAAAAAATCAATTTTTTGTGATATCTGTAATTCCTGGATACATTTTCAAAACTGCTCTAGACTTTCAGTATCAGAATTTGATGCCTTATCTCACAATTCTAGTAACTGGGCTTGTCCAAAATGTTTGGACAGGACATTACCATTTTTTGATTCAGAACATCTGTCAAATTGTAAACCAAAACCAACCCCAAATTCTACATCCCGTATTAATGAAAATGTGAGATCCCTTCTTTCTGATCTTAATAGTATTGTTCATAGCATGGACAACGATGCTGACAGTATCAATTTTCATACAACTAGTTGTAAATACTATGAATGTGAGGACTTTAACAATCTTAATCTAAATCCAAGGTCGCTCTCAGCTTTTCATCTTAACATTGCCTCAATGGCTAAACACTTTGATGAATTTAACACCCTTTTGGCCCTTTTGAGACATGAGTTCTCTTTTATTGGTATTACTGAAACCCGCTTTATCAAAGGCTCACCACCAACTTTCAATTACCATATAGAAGGTTACCAGTGCTTATCCACCCCACTGAATCCTCAGCAGGAGGGAGCTTGTTGTATATTTCTGACCAGTATAATTTCTTTCCTCGTACAGACTTGGATGACATTATGTACCAATCTAAATACTTGGAATCAAGTTTTGCAGAGATGATCTTGCCTAACACAACCAACTTAATTGTCGGTAGCATTTATCGACATCCTTGTATGTCAACAAATTCCTTTAATCGTGATTTCTTAAAACCCTTGCTCAATAAAGTCAGCATTGAAAAGAAACAAATCCTTCTACTGGGGGATTTCAATAAAAATTTGTTAAAACTCAATGAAGATGCAGAACTCTCTGCCTTCATTGATATACTCGGCTCCCACCTTATACTTCCCCAGATCTTATTACCAACAAGAATAACAGCGACTTCCAAGACATTAATTGATAATATTTTTTTCTCTGTCACTGGTCAACCATCAATCTCTGGTAACCTTATTCACATGATCTCTGATCACCTGCCTCAATTCTTTATATTACCTGACCAATTGACTAACAACTCAGAAAAAAATATTCAATACCAAAACTGGTCCAAATTTGACGAACATAATTTCATTTTAGATTACCTGGATATTGACTGGGGTGTTGAGTTTAATAGTCCTGGACCAATTGACCCAAACAGCTGTTTTGACATTTTTAATTCTAAAATTCAAAAGCTTGTTGACAGACACGTTCCCACAGGCAGGCTCACCAAAAGGCAAATCAAAACCCAACAAAAACCATGGATTACTTCTGCCATCATAAAATCCATGTCTAAACGTGATTTTTATTTTCGGAAATTCACTAAAGCCAAAGATCCAGATTCTAAATCAGAGTTCCGACAACTTTTCAAACGCTACCGAAACATGATTGTCAGCTTATGCAGACAAAGTAAAACAAACCATTATACCAATTACTTTAACCTTTTTTCAAATAACATGCACAAAATTTGGGAGGGTGTTCGTAGCATTATTTCTACGAAACCGTCGAAATCTAATATTCCTACCTCCATTCAGGTTGACGGTAAACTTGAGACAAACCAGATTGATATTGCCAATAGTTTTAATGACTTTTTTACATCCATAGCAAATTCTATTAGGAACAAAATTCCACCTACATCCAAGAGGTACTCTGACTACCTCAAAAACCCAAACCCAGACTCAATTTTCTTATCACCTGTTACCCAAGAAGAAATCATCGGGATTATTGGCAACATCTCTCCAGGAAAATCTTCTGGACCAAACAGTATTCCAATCAAAATTCTAAGATTGTTGGAAAATGATATTTCCAAACCTATATCAATTTTGATCAATCTTTCGTTTGAATCTGGTATCTTTCCTAGATCTTTAAAAACATCCAGAGTGGTGCCTGTTTACAAAAACAAAGGTTCTTCTATAGATGTGTCAAATTACAGACCAATCTCATTATTGTCAAACATTGAGAAAATCTATGAAAAGGTTATGTACAACAGAATCATAGGCTTTCTCAACAACCATGATATCCTATATCCCAAACAGTTTGGATTCAGAAAACAGCATTCAACATCACAGGCTGTGCTTACTATAGTTGAACGCATTAGACATTGCCTTGACAAAGGTGAGCTTGCCTGTGGAGTGTTTGTCGACTTACAAAAAGCTTTTGATACTGTTGACCACAAAATCCTTCTATCCAAGCTAAATCACTATGGTATTCGGGGAAAAGCAAATGATTGGTTCAGGTCTTATTTAACTGGTCGTCTCCAGTATGTCTCAATCGGTGAATTCAAATCTCAACTTAAAGCCATTCTACATGGTGTGCCTCAAGGCTCTGTTCTTGGTCCGCTGCTGTTCTTGTTGTATATTAATGATCTGCATAATTGTATCAAATCGTCAGAGACCTATCATTTTGCTGACGACACTCATCTGCTGAAATTCTCAAAATCACTAGAATCCCTTTGTAGAGGGATGAATGCTGATCTTAAACGCCTTGTGTGTTGGCTTAACGCCAACAAAATATCACTGAACTCCAGCAAAACAGAGTTTCTTGTATTTAGATCCCAATCTCGTAGGCTTGAATTTTTACCTTTTTTGATTCTATGCGGTAAGCGCATTTATCCTAGCAAAAGTGTGAAATACCTGGGTGTTCATGTTGATGAACATCTTTCCTGGAAGTATCATGTCTCATCTGTGGCTACTAAACTTCAAAGAGCCAATGGGATGTTATCTAAAATTCGTCACTATGTTCCCCTAAAATCCCTGCTAAACATTTACCATGCTATCTTTAGTTCTCACTTAAGCTATGCTTGACAAGTATGGGGCACTCGAGACACCACAGTAGCCCACAGAATACTTACCCTCCAAAAGGCTGCCCTTAGGCTGATCACCTTCAGTGAACCAAGATCCCCATCTTTGCCTATATTTGCAGAACTTGGAATTCTTAAATTCTTCGACCTAGTTAAAGTCCTTAACATTCAATTTATCCACAAATTCCTAAACTCTAACCTCCCATCTGACACACTTACCTCACTCAAATTTGATCGAATCTCACACTTTCATGAAACTAGATGTAACACAATTGGTTTGCTTATTGAACCAACAGTTAACACATCGACGTTTGGATCTTTTTCATTCTCTAGAATCTCCACATTACAGTGGAACAATCTGCAAAGAAATTATCCTGATACTAACCTCACAAACTGTAAATTAAGCACAATAAAATCCCTAGCTACAAGTTTCTACATGAGTCAATACATCAACTAGCTTTCCTCTTCATTATTTTGTCTCATTACTTTTTTCTATTTGACTATATGGTATATACTGAATTTTCATTTATACTAATTATAATCAATAATGTTTTTTCATTTTAATCTTTGTAAACTTACAGTATTTACTGACATATGAAAATATTTCACATTTTTCTTGGTGGCTTTCTCCTTTGTTTAGCCTTGGCTATCGGGAAAGTCTCCTTCCTAATTGCTAATTTATTCTTTTAGTAATGTAAATTGTCATTTCTTAGGTAAATAAATGTTTACTTACTTACTTACTTACTTACTTACTTATTACAAGTCTTGCTAATCAGATTATAAAGGATGGTGCTATTCCGAGTGAGTGACAGTCGAGTGTAATAGTGAATTGTTTCAAGGGCAAGGGTGATGCATTAGAAAGAGGTAACTATAGAGGTTTGAAGTTGGTTGATCAAGTAATGAAAGTTATTGAAAGAGTGATTGATAAGTTACTTAGAGAAAGAATTGATATAGATAAGATGCAATTGGGTTTTGTTCCAGGGCGTGGCACTACAGATGCAATATTTTTACTCAGACAGCTTCAGGAAAAGTATTTAGGAAAGAGAAAGAATCTCTATTTTGCCTTTGTAGATTTAGAGAAAGCTTTTGATAGAGTGCCACGTAAAGTTATTTGGTGGGCTATGAGAAAATTAGGTGTGGATGAGTGTCTAGTTACGAGAAGTCATGTCAGGATTAACGATTCACTTAGTGATGAATTTAGTGTAAGTGTTGGTGTACATCAGGGTTCTGTAGTCCTTTGTTGTTTGTTCTAGTCTTAGAAGCGCTGTCGATGGAGTTCAGAACAGGTTGTCCATGGGAGTTATTGTATGCAGATGATTTGGTTCTCATAGCAGAGTCGATGGAAGAATTAGTGGAAAAGTTTGAGAAGTGGAAGAAAGGACTAGAAGAGAAAGGGCTAAGGGTGAACACAGCAAAGTCTAAAGTCATAATTAGTAGCATTGCAGCCAAGTGTGACCTTGTAGTTGGAAAGTGGCCTTGTGGAGTTTGCAGGAAAGGGGTTGGTAGTAACTCAATTTTTTGTCAGACTTGCAAGCATTGGGTACATAAGAAGTGCAGTAGTATTGGTGGAAGGTTAAGAGCTGACATTCAGTTTGTATGCAAGCGTTGCAAACGTGAGATTATAGAGAATGAAGTATTTCCAGCTTTAATGATGTACAACAGTGGCTCGTTAGAGATAGTTGAGAACTTCTGTTACTTAGGTGATATGTTGGGCAGTGAAGGGGGTGTTGGAAGAAGTGTTACTTGCAGGATAGGTTCTGCTTGGAAAAAGTTCAGAGAGTTACTTCCTTTGTTGACTAGCAGAGTCTTGTCAATTGAGGTAAAAGGTAGGTTGTATGAGGCCTGTGTAAGAACTGTTATGTTGTACGGTAGTGAGACATCAGTGAAGCAGGAAGAATTTGACCATTAAGAAAGGAATGGTATGAGAATGGTTAGGTGGATGTGTAACACCAGTCTGAGAGACAGAAAGAGTTCAGATGAGCTAAGAAGCAGGCTAAGTATCCGTAGAATTAAAGATGTTATCCAGATAAGAAGATTGAATTGGCTGGGGCACTTGGAAAGAATGGAGGGGGATAATTGGGTAAGAAAGTGTAGAGACTTGATAGTTCCTGGGGCAAAGCCCAGAGGCAGACCGAGAAAGACTTGGCAGGAGGTTATAAGGACAGACTTGATACAGAGGAAGTTGAGTTTAGATCTAACACAGTCTAAATCAGATTGGAAGAGGGTCATTAATATACCCCGTCCAACCCATGCTAAAATGGAAAACGGACGTTAAGCCGAGAATGATGATGATGATGACTTCCTTCTTAAATAACAAGAATACATCCTTTCAAAGGTTGAATATTGCTAAACGTCATTTTAAAATAAAGGAAAACGTCCCTTTAAAATCACTGTAATTCTTTCTAAAAAATGAAGAGAGACGACCCTACAAACATAAAAATTGCCTTTTTATGTTATAAAAAAGAATAGAGCAATCGAAACTGCTATTTTTAATCAAATTAAAAAAGTATTGAAAGTAGTTTGTGTGAAATAAATGGCTTCAATTGCCTTCAAGATCATTAGCGCTTTTAAGCAATAGCATGCATGTAAGGTGACAACAAAAGGTTCAATTATATTGTCGTTACGTGACTGTGTAAAACTTACGTGCATGTAAAGTTACATTTTTCTTTGTTCCATATTATGCAATAATAAGGAAAAGTATAAAAAACAAAAATCAAATTTTATTTCATGAAATTAACGAGTTATAAAATTAACGTGGTTTTTCAAAATTTGCGTTAATGTAATTCGCATTAATTCTGATGATGGTATCATCCTCTGATGATGGTATCGTTGAATATCGAAATATAAATATAAATATCATAATTTGTTGTTGTATTTAATTCTAATCAAGAATTTTACGCAATGAATCTGTTAGGTCTTAGTTTTATTCTTTTCTTTTAAAATTGTCACATGGACCTCGATTTTGATGCTACTCAATACTGTTAATTTTTCTTTAGAATGAAAAATATGTCTATAAAATCAGTTGGACCAAAACTGCTTGGAAAACCCAGGAGGCGTTTCATGATTATAAACATTTGGTTGCTGAATACTGGGAAAATAATGTGAGAATATATTTTTTATTTATTGTGTAAAATAGTGTTATTATGTGTGTCCGTCAGTTTCGGATGTTTTTTTCGGAGATTTTTGTCAGTGTTTTAAATTAAATTTATAGGGTAAAGGTAATGTGTCGAAATCATCCTTTCCAACCCAAAGCAAAAAGACAGTCAATAACAATGATGCTAATGTGATAGTGTTGCGAAGGGTAGAATCAGACATTGAAGACACAGAGATAGTGGATATTTCAAATCCTCCAGAAGATGATGTGGACAGTAAAGATTGTGTTTCAGATCAAGATATGATGGCAGTTGTGAAAGATGAATTGAGTACGTACCACTGCAGAATGTTAATTATCTTTCTCTTATTAAGCTCAGTTCTCCATGGCGGTCTATCTGTGAAGTGTGTTCTACAGTGCTGAAAATATAGCCCACCCAAATTGACTTTGACCATCAGACTTGACAGCCAGGTTAAATAAAAGAATGGTCAAATTGACAAGCATCTAACTCTGCTTTTGCATAAAAATAAGTCTGAAATTAAAATTAAAGTGTATAATTAACAAAACTCCAGAAGTGAAAGCACAACATTAAGCCATGCCATTTAGGAGTAAATTAATTACGTAAAGAAGTTTTATTTTATTTTTCCTGCCAGCGGTTACATTAAATATTTCCTTTTTTTCTTTTTGCATCAGAATCAATGTTTTTATGTGTAAGAAAGAATCATTAACAGTTAATATTATTGAACAAACTTTAGAAAATGTAGCTCACTTTCCTGATTTCTTTTAAGGTTTAAATTAAGGGTACCCAAAGCATAAAAAATTTCAATAAGGAAATTAAAGGAGAACTAACGAATTACATGTTTTTTTTAAAAATTAAAACATTCTTACATATCACGAAAACAACATGGCAATTTTGTCCCCAAAATACATAATTTCATTACCGTTTATGTACTCGGAAAAGCATAAGAAATAAAAAATTGAGCGAGCGCAGAGACATTCATGTTAAACTTATAGTTTACATTTAAATGGCTTGTTTTTGGATGTACTTTACCTTTAAATCTTTAAAAAATGATTAGTTGTTCTGCATTTGGATGTACCAATCGATCAGAGAAGTGTAAAGAAGTTAGTTTTCACAGAATCCCGTCCTTGAAAAAGAAAGAACTCAAACAAAAATGGCTTAAAAAATTCGTCGTGCAGGTGATCTACCAAGCGATCAAAGTTTTTATATTTGTTCTTTGCACTTCACATATAGTTCTTTTAAAAGAGAACTCCAGGAAATAAAGTTCCATAAAATATTGCCAATTCGTAGAAATGCCTTTTTAGCTAGTCAATGCGGTCGAAGATTCTCATTTCTTCTTATTTCATTATTTCTACTTATATCCACACAACACAACCAAATAATGTTTTGTACATTTTTATATTAAATAGCAGAACATTATACCAATTTCCAATACAAACACCATAGTCATAAGAAAAAGAAAAGAAAACACCGATTAAAAAGTTTTCTAGTTAGACATGTTTTTTTTGTAGCGCTCGTCAGTTTCTATTCTTTGTTTTTCAAAATAGAAGCTTTTTTAATGGAAGGACCTGCCAGATTTTTTCAGGGGGTAAATGTGCCCATGTTCTTTCGGCGCTACTTTCAATCTTTGTTACTGTTTAGGCTGCATGCAATGCAGATAACACAGTTTTTAAAACGGCTTTGTCAAAACAATCACTTGAAAATCAGTATTTTCTTTAACACATTTATGACCTACGATAATGATAAGAGTGATTTTTATTTATACAATATTAAAACCCCCGTGTTACCAACTTATCACGACACAAACATTATTCGATCTTTCGATCACGCTTTTCAATGGTTCTCCATCACAGAGAATATTTCAACATTACATAAAATTTGTTTGCATTTGTGTGCAAAAAAGCGCGTGTGGAGGAAAGATATTGCTGAACTGTGAAATAAAAATAAGAAAGATTTTTTACTGAAGCAAATGATAAAGTTTTTTGACGAAAAGAATGTAAAAAAAGCGATTAAATATATTTTTTATTTTTTATAAAAGGAAAACTTTCGCTAAGAACGTGGCTTTACATCAGTAAAAGACACCTCGTCACTTTCTACATCGTTATTAATTTCTCCCTCGTGAGACACAAGAGGTTCGAAGTCGTTATCCGATTCTAAGCTTTCTAAGTTATAAGAGAATTATCCAATTCTAAGCTTATAACAAGACATCTTATCAACGAACAATGCAAACAGTAAGTAAACAAAACTTTTAGAAGGCCAGGTACCAAGCTTACGGACTTTCTGCACTATGTGACGTATGCTCATTTATTAGGACCTAGTCCTCTGGGCTTTACGCGACCTTGAAAATTATTTGAAATTAAAGATGTTTCCAGGAGCGGTTTTTAACGACTGTAAAAGGTTAATTTTGATACTTAGTATTGTTTTATCAAAATAACAATTTTTCAAAAAAAAAAAAATTTTCACTGGAGTGCCCCTTTAAGACAAGCTAAAGTAGTACTAGTACAAAAACATCCTCGTATAAAAAATAATTTCCAAGAATTTGACATGCAGGTAACAGGTAAAAAAATATTCTACGATAGATATTCATTTCAAAACATGATGAATAAAATTACTTTCAGACAATCACAGAAGACACAGTTTTTCCTGTTTTGCATTCCCTTGCTTCATTCATTCAGAATGCATTTGTTAACATCCCTGTGAATGACACAAGTTCGTAATTTACCAAGCAGAAAGGTCTCACTGACACTGTCATGGCAGCAACCGTAGTACTACTTTAACCTTAAATATCTCGAGAATCAAAGCTTACAAATATAAAAAAAAGTTTACACAGTATAATGAGCGTTTTAAGCACAACTTGTTATCAATTGTTAGTTCTCCTTGAAACTTAACATACACTAAACACAAATTTTGCAAGCATGCATTTTAGGAAGGAGGGGAAAAAACGTTTCTGATATAATCAAAACATGGCAATTAAGCTTTGTAACATTAATATTTCCCAAATTACCAGGTTTTGAACTTCTTAAAATCATATGCACAAATTTTTGAGAAATTATAATGTCATACTGGTATGCATGTTGCGCACAAATTTTTCTGTTGTTATTAGCATGTCTCCCTAGTAATATTTATTTGTATACTAACCGACATGCTTAATGTCAACTTTATGTCCAAATCTTTATTTTACTAACATATATTGCCCAGTTAAGGAATTTAAATATTTTTATTTAGGTATACCAGTTGTAGTTGAACAAGGATCTAAACGAAAGGGGAGACCTTTGAAATGGGTAACTCGTAGCAGTGTAGAGACAAACGCTTCAGGTGGAGATATCACTGCACTAAGTTCACTTGTATGCAGTCTGTGTGATGTGATTTGCTTGACTAATATGGATTACAAAAAACATTGGGCAGATAACCATCCTAACAAACAAAGGACGTTCAAGTGTGAACATTGCAGTAGAATATTTCAAAAAAAACAAAAGTTGAAGGAGCACATTGTTTGTCATTCTGGAGAACGACCCTATGCATGCGATCTATGTGATAAAACCTATATTTACCAAAAAAATCTTACTGATCACAAAAAGAGAATGCACCCAAATGTTCCCTGCAGCATTTGCAACCAGAGATTTCCCAACCAAGAATCACTTAATAAACATGCATCAGATGTTCACAATTTGATTAATTTGTTCCAATGTGGACGATGTAAAGAGTTTTTCAAACTTGCAGACGAGTACAAGCAACATACGAAGGAGTGCTCCTCCCAATATACATGTGCTACATGCCCAAAGTCATTTGTGAACCGCTCTGACTGCCGAATGCATGAAAAGATTCATGATGGAACCAACCCTCATCATTGTGAGGAATGTGATAAATATTTCTTGAAGAGAAGCAAGCTGATTGCTCACATGGAAATCCATAACAAAAAAGGTATCAAGAAGAAAATTTTCTTTTTAAAGAAGTTTAATAATGTTGACTAACTATTCTGTGAAAATCACTTAATGTATACAGATTTGTTCTCATTACTTGCATTATTTAGGAGCGTATACAACTATATACAGTAAGATAATAGCTGCACAAGTAGGTGATAAAAACAGAGTTGAATTTAAGCCTATAGTCATGCTGATGTGATTTCCAAAGCAGTTTCATTTTGCGCTTTTTATTTTTGATACCTTAAAGTGGATACTCTTCCCTTTTTTTAATTATTTGATTTTTGTTTTTGTTTAGATTCAAACACAAATGAAAATTCAACCACCGACACCGAGGAAGCTCAATTTGTATGTGAAACATGCAACAAAAGTTTCAAGCTTGAGAAGTATTTGAAAAGCCATCAGATCATCCATGAGCAAGAAGCAGCGAACGGTGGCAGACTTCTTAAATTTGTATGTAAAACCTGCTACGTTTCATATGATAGATTAACACACTTAAAAAGACATTTGCAGGAATCGACTTCGTGCTTTTCAGTCGAGTGTTCTATTTGTAGTCAGAAATTTCAGAGTAAGAAAAGGCTGTCTTCGCATGCTAAGCTTCATACAGACCGTAAGAGCTTCAAATGTGAAACATGCCAACGGGCCTTTGGACACAAAACAGACTTGCTAAAACATGAGAGAAGTCATTCTGTTGACAAACAATTTTCTTGTGAATTATGTGATAAAAAGTTCCTAGAAAAGTGGTTACTAAGAGCTCATATGGAATGGCATACCACTGGTCGACATCCTTTCCAATGCCCAATATGTGACAAGATTCTTGGTAAGACATCCAAGCTTCAAGAACACATCAGATGTGTTCATTTTAAAGAAAGAGATTATATCTGTGACACATGTGGTAAAGAGTATTCCAGCAAAACGGACCTGCTTAAACACATGAAACTGCACGAAGACGAGAATGAAAGTGGTAATTTGAAGTGCGAGATTTGTCAAGCTGATGGTTTCACTGCAGCGACGCTTGAAGAGCATCATTTCGTTCATATGCGTGTTCAAATGAACTCAGGTGAAGTGCTGGACTTCGACAATGTCAACCAAAATCGAGATTTTTTTGGAAAAGAAAATTCATCAGATGGTGATGAAGATGAAGATGTGGAAATGCAAGAGGGTGAGATTCTGATATCACCTCGGTCACCTGCTGACCAAGCCGATGTTGCTGACCAAACTGCTAAAGTGAAAGTCAACCCTGTTCCAGCAGTAAATTTCCCGTTAACATTAGCCTCTCCTGTTGTTTGTGGAGAAACAGACATGGAAGGTGTGTCTGCCGAACCTTCTCCCCTATCGAAACACAAGAAACAAGCACAGTTGAAGAACAAGCGGCTATCATCCAAAAGTTAATTCTGGCAGCACAAGAGGATATTGCACAATCTAACGCTAATGAGAACCCAATAGATGCCTCCGAAACAACTGTTGACGAGCAACCAATGGATAATGGAAATGTACAAATTATAACCACATCTATGCAACAAGAGTCATTACAACCAGAGGAAGAAACAAATGTACAAATTGTGACCTCACTCCCCAGTCAAATAGATGAATCTGATATTCAGATTGTTACTACGATACACCTGGAAACAGACAACAATGCCCCAATCTCAAACGAGCTTCTACAGCGAACTGTACAACAGTTACTTATGGCTGCTCAGGAAAGCCAGCAGCAACAGCAGCAATAAAAAGTTGATTGTTTTTGAAGCTAAATACTATTTTAAAACATTTTTTCTGGTTTGTTTGTGATCATGTAAACAACATGGAATATTGATTCCCCTGTTGTTATGCCAACCAAGTCAAGCCAAGTATAGTCGTGTTTTATGGCATGTTTTGTTAGCATAAGATGCGTAGTTTTTGGATACGTAAAGAAAAAACGCGCACCTGAGCTATTGCAGGAGACAGGTTATTCAACAGCTGGAAAAAGACAAATCTTTGCGAACCTTATAGAAATAAGTTTTGATTGAATTTGAATATTTAACTAAACTTCTCCTTGATGGTATAATTTATATTGTTTGAATGATATGCTGATGTAAAAATAAACACGCTATGCAGAGTACCTGCTATGAACCTTTTATTAAATTTATATAAATTAATGTAGGCAAATATTTTTTTTGTTGTTGTTGAAATCCCAGTTCAAGATATCAAGTTGTTTTGGAGATAATAAATTTCACAGACTTAAAAATGGACAGAAGATAGGGTTGCCAGACCTCCTAAAATAACCTCAAAACAGCCTGAAACCTTTAAATAACCTAAGATTTCCACCCAAAATATTGATTTCTCTTAAAATGCATTTTTCGGAAATGTGTTATGTTTCGGAAACAGATACATGAGAGCATGTATGTTAGAACTTCTAGTAACTGTCTAATTTTCTAAGTCTGACTTTTATAATTTTTTAAGTATTTTCTAAGTTTTGAACCCAAACCTCCTAAATTCTCCTAAATCTCCTAGAATTGTAAAAATTTAAACCATCGCTCCCCCCTTCAACCTGGGTGTGGTATTTCTTTGATTGAGTTATTTACTTCATTATAAAATTATAAATTTCTTTGTATGATGTTCAAGTTGTCAACTAAACTCACTATTACTAAATTTTGAGAATTTCCTCATTTTTTGTCTGTGAAATTTTTGTATGTTGAAGGTAATACTCTTGAATGAACTTTGCAACAAAACCATTACATGTGAACTAGCTCTTACAAAGCAACATTCTGTATGTTATCATGTGGGATATTCATCAAAAGTTGTCAATTATTTGTTGTTTTAAAGTATTATTATGAACAAACATAAATGACTAATGGTGTGAACAAGAAACAATTTTTTAAGCTTAATTGATTGATATATAACTTACGAAACTTTCGAAAAATACAAACTTTCTGATTTGAATTTCGAACAATATAGTTATGTAAATATATTTATTGGCATTTATTTCATGCTTCATTTTTGTTTTTTGTTTTTTTATTTTAATTTTACGTGTTACTGAAAAAAGTTAAGAGTGTTGTTCTACAGATGAAGTATTAACTGTTTCCTAGTATATTGGCCAATCAAGATAAAGTATTAACTGTTTACTAGTACATTGCCAATCAAAATAAAGTATTAGCTGTTTCCTAGTACATTGGTCAATTAAGATGAAGTATTAACTGTTTACTAGTATATTGGCCAATCAAGATAAAGTATTAACTGTTTCCTAGTACATTGAAGTATTAACTCCTGTTTACTAGTATATTGGCCAATCAAGATAAAGTATTAACTGTTTCGACCAATCAAGATGTATTATGCCATTGATAAATGTCACTAAGTAAGAATGAAATAAAAAAAAATTCAGAAAGCAATTATATTTTCCTCTTGGAGACCTAAAATGTATAAAAATAATTTTGTGGCTATTTTCAAAATAAATGTATTTAAAATATATGTGATCAATTTGTTATTAGTTGTATCATTGCCATTAGTTTTTAGCAAATCTGAATTGCCTATCCCAAGCCATTTTTAATGATCTAAGTAAGCAAACTTGTAATAAAATTTAAATATCTTCATAGTTATAAAAAACAAATATAAAGAACCATGGATTTTCAAAACCGTGCTGGTGGCAAGACAGGAAGTGGTGGAGTGGCGTCATGGTCGGAAACTAATCGTGACCGAAGAGAGCGCTTGAGACAGCTTGCTCTGGAAACCATTGATTTAAATAAGGTAATAGGAATTTCTCGTTTCAATTTTTAAGTTAGGATAAGTGGTTGCTCTTTGAAGTCTGGTTGGTGTGAGCAGAACCTGACAACTTCAAAACATATAACCCTGCGTTAACACACCATCAACATTTTTGACTTCACAACAAACTGATCGTTTGTACAGTGTTCAAATCTACCCTTAATGTGATGTATTGTTTTGTTTTTTCATAGGATCCTTATTTCATGAAAAATCATCTTGGTTCATATGAATGCAAGCTATGTCTAACTCTTCACAACAACGAAGTAAGCCGTTATTGTTTTTCAAAAAAATATTTTCTTAGGGCCCAGATGAAGCCCATGTATGTAGAGATGCTCAAAAAACATGCGTTACTTGTGAAAGAAACTGGTCTGGGAAATGTTAAGTCTCTGATTTTTTATCCTAAACGTAATAAAAAATGTATAAGAGTGGACCTGAGGCGCATGTTGAATGTTGTATGAATTTTTTTGTTTTCATTTTAAATAATGAATGAGGTACTGTCATCAAAAAGGACTGCCTAATTTTTGGAGTATTGGAGAAACTGGCTTCAGATGTCCAAAACTTTAGGGCAAGGCTTCGTCAATACCAAGATGTATTGAAATATATTTTTACAATTTACAAATGACGAAATAAGACGAAATTTATCAACAATTTAAGTACATTTTGAGACTTCAATTAAAGAAGAGCATTTGAAGGCTTTCTTCGAGCTAAATGTTCTTTTAGAAAAGATGTCATACTACTAATAACATTTGTAAGTTGATGCATTAGTGCATTTTAATTGGTGGAAACCTAAGGTGCTAGTTTTTACACATTAACACACCACCATCACTTACTTTTTAGGGTAGTTACTTGGCTCACACACAAGGAAAAAAACATCAACAAAATTTGTAAGTAGTGATTTATAAAATACTAATTCATTAGGTAAAGTTTGAATATTTGCAACAATATTTCTGCCTACTGATAATACATAACGTAAGATATTGTGTTTGCACTTCTTTAAATAATTTTCTTTCCATAGATTTAAATGTTTAGCGCTGTCATCTTTTTAAGTGACCTTAATGTGTACCTAGGTGTATTTCTAGTGTATGTGTGCAAATAACCCCCAAAATATAGTAAAAACCCTTGACACTCTGTTCACAGTTTCTTACGTGTTTGTCATAAGGGCTTTAATTTTCTAGAGCACGTCGAGCAGCAAAAGAAGCAAAGGAGACTCCACTTCAACCCAGTGTAGTGAGTATTCGTGCACTTTTTACATGATCTATAATATTGCTACATAAATTCAGCGTTCAAAATTGACTTGTTTGAAGTTACTGTGGAAACGAAAATACGCGCAGACAGACCAATATGTGACATCACTTTTTATAACCTGTATTGCTTAAATGATGCGCTTATATAAGTGACATCAGAAGGCTGTCGATATTGTACTGTTGTGCAGTGATAAAACTCTAAAATAAAACTGGAGAAAAGGATTACGTAACTGAAGGAAAAAAAAATTCACTGTGCTAATTATAAAGGGGATTTATGAGAACATTAGCTAATTTTTTTGTAAGCATTGCACTAGAGAAAAGAAGATTTGTTTAAAAAAATATGTTTTCTGATTTTTCAAACACTCAAAGCTATAAAGTTAATTGCTGTAAAAATATTGTTTTAGGAGAAACAAAAGGTTACCCTGAAAAAGTTTGTTAAAATTGGTCGTCCTGGTTACAAAGGTATTTCTACTCCAGTAAACTGTTTTATTTAGCTGTAAGGCTGTAGCAACCAGAGGGCAGAGGGGGCAATTCACTCCCCAATAATTTCGCCAGTTTTTTTTTCTGCGTTAACGATCGCAACATACAAAAAGGTTTATACTACATAATTTGCATTGTTTTTACATCATTTAAACTCACAAAATGTTCAAACTCTCGGACCTAACCAATGGTAGCCCCAAGGGGAGACGCACAGACTTGCCCCTCCCCCCTGTTTTTTTTTTTATTTCTTCTTAATGATACAAAACTGGTAATCAACCTCAATCAGCTTTTTTATTTATTTTTTTTGTTAGTAACAAAACAGCGGGATGCAGACACAGGGCAGCACAGTTTACTTTTCCAGGTAAAATATTACTGTTACTGACAACTTAAAACTTTGAAATTAGACCAGGTAACCTGAAATGCTTGAATCATTTTTAAGAAAAAAGTATTTTAAAAACTTTCCTCCATATGAGTTCGGATCTTTTCATTTGCCTTTCGAATTCTTAGCGACATCTTTTTATTTGCCTTCTATTTGCCTGCGAATTTACCAGTTTATAGCTGATGGGGTTAATAATAGGGGAAATCGTATTGGTTATGCATAAAACGTAAATTTAGAATTGTTGAAATAGTGTGACATAATGGACAACAATATAACTAACAACTGATGTGTAAAATAAAACGCTTTTTTTTTGGTATTTGAGGGTCTGGGGAAATCTAAAAAATGATCTTTAAATTAATTTTTGCGGATGATAATGACACACAAAAGTATTCTTTCAATGATCCTTTGTTAGAATTTGATTTATCTTCAGCGCTCCATATTCTTTGCTCGAATAGAATAGCGCTTTGTCACTTAAAATTTTCATTATTATCAGCATTTCTTTATTATTATTTTTTTTCGCTGGTATATCATTTTTCCAACTTAGCCAACATCCGCCAAAATTAGTACCATAAGGTAAAAAGTTCCCTCTCTTCTCTCCTTACACCCTTCTCGTGATAAGCACTCGTAGCGTCTAATACTGAAATTATGGTGGCATTTTAAGCAACATACTGATATCGCTATCATAAAAGTGCATGCCTAAAAATGTTTCGTCTGATTTAGATCGACTATCCTGAGATAGCAGAAGGCGATCCAAAACATCGCTTCATGTCAGCTTACGAACAGCGTATCGAACCTCCAGACAAATCTTGGCAATATTTACTCGTAGCAGCTGAACCATACGAAACAATCGGTTTCAAAGTATGAATTTTCTTTTTTGTGTACTTTTAGGGTATGACTTTTCTTTTATGTGTGCCTTTAAAGTATGACTTTCCTTTTGTGTGTACTTTTAAAGTATGACTTTCCTCTTATGTGTACTTTTAGGGTATGACTTTTCTTTTATGTGTACTTTTAAAGTATGGCTTTCCTTTTGTGTGTACTTTTAAAGTATGACTTTCCTTTTGTGTGTACTTTTAAACTATGACTTTCCTTTTATGTGTACTTTTAAAGTATGACTTTCCTTTTGTGTGTCCTTTTAAAGTATGACTTTCCTTTTGTGTGTACTTTTAAACTATGACTTTCCGTTTGTGTGTGCTTTTAAAGTATGACTTTCCTTTTGTGTGTACTTTTAAAGTATGACTTTCCTTTTGTGTGTACTTTTAAAGTATGACTTTCCGTTTGTGTGTACTTTTAAAGTATGACTTTCCTTTTGTGTGTACTTTTAAACTATGACTTTCCGTTTGTGTGTACTTTTAAAGTATGACTTTCCGTTTGTGTGTCCTTTTAAAGTATGACTTTCCTTTTGTGTGTACTTTTAAACTATGACTTTCCGTTTATGTGTACTTTTAAAGTATGACTTTCCTTTTGTGTGTACTTTTAGAGTGTGAATTTGTGAATAACACAGAGTTATTAAAACAATAAGCGAGTACAGTTTTTTAAAAGAACCCAGTCTTTAAGAACATTAAGGCAGAGATTTTGCTATTAAGGTGGTTCCCCTAGAAAAAATGTCTAAATTTCAAGATTTGTCTTTTACCTGTTTTCTGACAGCAAATTCATCTTAGAATACTGTGGCAAGTAGCGCTTATGACAAATTTAGGTTTTTATTGCGCATTCTGGCACTTTTTCCAACCAACCGCAAATATAACTGCATAGCAACGCCCATAGCAACCATTTTCACATTTTTAGACAGCTTTTCGGCCCCTCCGTCGATGTTTAATTCTTTGCAATAGCTAGAATATTAAATGAGGTGTTCCACATGCAGTCAGAAAGTTGTCTTAACGATGCACCCTGCGAAGTGAACTCGTCAGAGTTTTCTCGTCATCAATTAGACTTAAGACGTATTTGCAGGACTCCCACACCGTCCTATATTCCTATATTGTCCTATATTTTGAAAATTTTCAAAAATTGTCCTATTTTGTCCTATTTATAGGGATTTTGTCTTATAAAGTCCTATATTTTTTTATGTTTGCATGTTCATTTTCTAACCATTTTTTCATATATTTCAAGTCATATATTTTCATATTAATGAACAAATGTGTTTTTATTGTATATTACTTGACGTGGCTGTTTGATTATAATGAATCATAAAGTATTTTATTTTTTTAATCAAGTATATTATAGTTTTGTATTGGAGGAGCTATTGATATTGGTATTGGCAGTTTTTTTATAGTTTGGTAACGATTTTGTGTACCTTTATTTTATTTTCTTGTCTGTATGTTCATTCAACCAAATAGCCATGTGAAGAGTGATTCTGATCTTGAAGTTGAAGTTGAAGGTCATTTTGACCTTGACACTTTCATTATTTCACTGAAAAAAAAGATTGTCACTGAATCTGGCTCAGTGAAGTATCCAATGATTCTTTCACTGTTGAGATCGGTTGCTTCTCTTTACCATGGGAACGCCGCCCATGAAAATGGTTTTTCAATCAACAAATGTATCATTGGAATTCATGGGCCCTCAATTCAGGCAGATACCATTGAAGCGCTCAGGATCGTTAAAGATACAATTCTCAACTTTGGTTCCATATTTGATGTCCCAATCACTAGAAGTCTTATGGACTCTGTTAAGCTTGCAAAGCAACGTTATGATGCCTACCTGGAGGATAAGAGAAAATTGAAGAAAGCCGAGGAAGAAAAACTGCGAACGCTGGAACGAAACAAAGAAGAAGAAGAAGTGAAGAAGAAATCACAAGACGAGCTTGCTGAAATTAAATCGAAGTTACAACAAATATCAGGCGGCTGCAGAAAACAAGCACACGCAAAGAGCTTCAAAGAGCTCAATCAAAAATCGAAACTGGGATGAAATGAAGGCAAGAACTGACGGTCGAGCAGGAGGGATTGAATAAAAGAATGAGGGAACTTGAAGTTGGACGATGGTAGATGCATATAGTTGTACTTACCTTATTATTCACAAACTTGAACTTTAACTATTTGTGTTGTGTTTCGGTTTTCTTGATCTACTTTACATCTGATGATATGTTACACTATATTTCGTTACTTTGTTCTTTTTTGGTTGCAATTGTCAGCTTTTCTAATCTATCTGATTTAGAAAAATTCTTAGTTTAATATTTCACAGCTCTATTTATAACGACCGATGTAGTACTGATTTTTCGCTACTTTGATGCTTTACTTCAAAGAATGAAAGTCTTGTTCATATGTTTGAATTCAATAACGATACTGTTTCATGTTGATATTTCTTTGATGTTTCAAGTTCTTTCATGTTGATATTTTAAAAAGCTACCTTTTTGTTATTTGTTCATGAATGTTTGAGCTTATTCTTACTGTTTTCTCTAGCAATGTCAAAAAAAGATAATTTCAAACTAGGAATGTTGAAATGTTCATCTTATTGCATTGCCAATAATATTTTTCTTTGGTGTTAGGCAAAAAAGTGTGATATTTGTACTATTTTTGAAGATTTTGTCCTCTATTGTCCTATTTTTGACAGAAAAATGTCCTATAATGTCATATTTTGAAGAAAAAATGTATATATTCCTATATAGCTCGGCTGATTTTGGAGTGGGAGGCCTGTATTTGGTGCTTTTCAGGTCGAAATAGTGCTGCCGTACACCTTTTGTCGATCCACAAGTCAAAAATGTCCATAAAATAATCTTTAAACAAGTTTTTTGCCGTTTAAGTTCGGAATCCACGCGAAACAAGAATTCTCAAGATCGAAGCACACACGCTTTACAATTTTTTCTGTCGATGCAGGCATTAGTACCACCTAGTGCTTAAATGAAACTTTTCTTTCGTCCAAAAAATACCGCATCAGTTCTCTGGAAGACGAGTCAGCCTTGAGGAACATACGCGGCCAAAAAGTCGCTTGAAATAAAGCATATTATTCAGTTATTTGGTTAGGCCTCGAGCAGCAAAATGTCATATTTTGCCTATACTTTCCTAGCAACGGGTAACCATGGCAACCAACCAATGAAATTTTTTACTTAATTTTGTCGTACTGTCACATACTATGATATCCTCATCAAGTATCTTCAGAAAAGACAATCCTCTGAGATATAGTTTTTTTCTAGGGGAACCGCCTTAAGATTAAAATTAAGAACATACTCAGCCTGAATTCCATCGTATATAAGAACAAAATAATGTGAGCCGAGAATTACTAAGAAAGAATCATTTTAGAACAGTTATTTCTTTCTTTAACCTGCATTACTTATATGCTTCTTCAATACCTTATTCGTACTTGTTTTCGCGCCTATTAATTACCCTTCGTTTCGTTCGTATGCAGAAAGGTGTTCCAAACGCATCTGTGTTTTGTCTAAAACCCTGAATTTTCGCGAAATAGATTTTCACCCTGCGCAAAAATTAATACGCGCGAAAATTAGTAGAAATAAGGTAGTCTGTCAAATGAATTAGTGTAAATAGTCCCTTTCGTTTAGATTCCAAGTAGAGAAATTGACAAGAGCGAACAAAAGTTTTGGACGTACTGGAATAAAGACACCAAACAGGTTTGAAAGTTACTGCTATATTACTGATAATCGAGACAAAAATAATGTTTGCACGGTCTTGTTCATACAAAAATACATCTGTCGTTTTTTTTTGTTTTAGTTTTTTCTTCAATTCTACTTTAAACTTACTCCTACTCAAATCGCACAATTACAACGGGACACCGAGGAGAAGGGTGCCCAACGGGACATTCGAAAACAAGAAAACCGCGCTCCACCTTTGAGACCACCTCCTCGCCATCAATTTCCACCCAATCAGGAATTTGGAATGCATCCGAGAGGGCTGCCGCGCATGCCACCACCTAATATGCGTGGTCCTCCACCTAATATGGGAGATGTTCACCATCCTGGCAACATAAATCGACCACCTATGGGAATGCCGCAAGGTCCTCCAGATGGGCAACCACCACGAGGCCCTCCGCCTCAAGGTCAACCAATACACCCACCGCCACAAGGCCTACCTCAAGGTCAACCAATACGACCACCACCAATGGGTCCTGGTGGTCCGCCGCATGGCCCTCCTATGCAACCACCAGGAGGTATGAAACTTTTCCGTCACTGTGTATGTTTGGTGGAACTTATATTGAAATTAATTAATTGTGTTTAGGTCCACCACAAGGTCAACCGGGTCCACCACCTCCAAACTTGGGGATGTCGAATATGCCGCCGCCTAGAATGCCTCCGCCAGGAGGTATGCGTCCACCTATGCAGGGAGGGGAAATGATGCCACCTCCTCCTTTCATGCCAAACTCGTCTGGCCAACCACCTTCTTTGATGAGTCAGGAGATTGAATAATATACTTGTGTATTGCTTATTCTGTTTAACAATTACATTCACGTTGATTTTAGCGTATTATTCAGCTTAATTTTCTTTTACTTTTGCGAAATATTGACATTTTTGTGAGCACGTTTTTAAAACAACTTTCCTGGACTGGTCTTGGTTTATATGTATGTCAGACACAAGATTATTCAATTTAATAACATACGCTATATTGTCGCCAGACGAAGAGAGGGTCATTGTCACAGTTTAGTGGTGTGCTTTACTTGTTTATACTGTGTTTTCGAAGTTTTCATGGAGTAAAAAAAAAATTTGAAGTGGACACTGGAATAAACAAGGCAATTAATTTTGTTGCCTCGGTTAACCCCAATCTGTTTCTGCGAAAATTACCTTGCGAAAGTGAATAATGCAAGTTTTTGACCTCGCTAAATTTCTCTCGTCACATTTTCATCACTTAGTGTCCCGTCAAATATTTTGTCCAAAAAAAATTAGCCATTTTCTTTTGTTGTAAATAATAGAATTTCATATGCAGAAAATATGACGTATGATACATCACCTAAATAAGCGATTTGAAATAATGGTCACGAATACCTAAGGGAAGAAACTTAAATCACCGAGTCTTTTAAGAAAACTTTGAATAAACTTTCGCGTATTCGAGAGTTTCGTATACCTTGCGGGATTAAATTTTAACAATAAAAATCGAAATTTCGATGCGTTTTTCGTAAGAATTAATTTTCGCATTTTGTTTCTCACCTTTCAAGATTTCGCAGGAATAAACTTCCGCTGTGGAGTAACTTTGGCGTGCTTTGCGGAAGAAACTTCGCGAAAAATGAGGTCAAATTTACCGCAAAAGTTTCTTCTCTTACGTATTATATTGTAACCTAGTTTGTTCTGTATTGCAAACCAAATAGTTTACCATGACCTAATACGGTCACACATCGCTTAGTTAGTGTACAAATTTCGCTCATCTGGGTGATATGATATCCTGATTAGGTGTTCACCCAAACATCAAACTTTTCGAGCATTTAAAGATTGCTATAATACAGTTCTTTTTTATCAAAATATCCAAATAGAGACGGACCCACGGGATTGGCTTGCTTGCTTGCTTATAACGTTGACGTTTGAGAAACATTTCATCCTCGTATAAAAAAAACAGCATGAGATCGAGGCTGCGTTTGTTTTTGTCAGACTCTGACCACTTTAACTCCATCCCATGCCGTACTGTTTGACAATACGTACGTACGCCGTCATTATAAACAAAGTCATTGTTTTCTTGATAATTAATAACCTCTCCGGTGTAGAGTTTCCTCTCCGGCGTAGAGCTTCCAACTACTAGTGTAATTTGTAACTAGGTGTTTTATAATTAAGTAGGAGAGCGTTATTTTTAAGTAGGAATTACACACAGACAAGAGTTTTTTGTAGCGATGACTACTTAAAGATAGATATGGATGTGAGAATTTTCTTTGAAACGTTGCAACATTTTGTGGTAAGTAGGTTGCAGAAATAATAACTATTTTGATTACAAACGGTTAGCCATTCTTAGAGTTAGCTTGACATTACAAATAGAAGTAGACAAAACTTTTTATGAGAGTCAAACTCTCATAAAAAAAAGCTTTTATAAGAAGCTACTGTAAAGGAACGTTCAGACTGAGATTTTGTCAAAAATTAAGAACATGTTAAGGAACTATTCAGAACGCATTCTCGTCCCAAGAGCTCTTTGAGATTACAACCTAGGTTTATCTCGAAAATCTCTGGGGTCGAGAATGTTCTGAACGTACTCAGAACAAAAAATGCAGCTCTAAAATTTTTGTATTTCTATACAATGAGGAAACTTCAATTCGTCTGTTTAAACAGAAATTTAATTTTTGAAACACCTTTTGGTAAACTTGGAATTAATACTAAAGAAATTCCTTGAATAACTGACCTTAAAAGTAGAAGAGTTTACCATAAAAATAACTCGCTATCCCTTGATAGCTGTTTTCTCTGACATCATTATGATTGACTTAAAGCGCATCATATGACTTTCTGAATTAAAAGAAATATATTTCAAATGTTTAGATAGACTGCATGGCGATCTCCTAGGCCCAGAGCTGTTGCTAAAAAGGAGAAGATGAGTACCATTACAGAAGATGAAGAGAGAGGTCTTCGGTTACACAAATTGTTAGACGAGTCACTCAACACACTTCGAGAATATCTTACAGCTCCCTATAAAACTGGACCAATGACATTTCAAGATGTTCTCAGGAAAGAAGAGAAGAATCTACGATCTAAATTACTTCCATATCAAGTTCAAATCGTATATCCAAATGGTGCTGTAGAATCTGATCCTACTACTTATGATGCTAGTCTCTTGACAGCTTTGCTCAGATTCGTAAGGAAAATACCAAAACCAAAAACAGGATGGCATAATCCACCATTAAATACGGATGAATCGGATTCCGCTCATATTGTTCGAATACAGCTTAGCAGAAATAAGCTAATGCACAATAGATTGAAGAAAACGGATGTTGAATATCATGACTTCCTAAACGACATTGGTAATTCGATGGTCGCGTTAGGTTGTGACCTAAAGTTTGTGAAAAAGATTATTAACATGCCCCTTGATAACAATACTTCAGCATTGCTGAAACTAAAAGAGAAAGATTTAGAAGAGTCAAATGAAAAAGTTTTAGAGCTTGCAAAAGCCCTCCTTGATTTTGAGACACCATTCAAAGGTGGTATTTCTTTCGGAGTGGTGTCGCTAATTCCTTCTTTTACAGGAAGAAAGATTGATGTAGTGAAGTTACAGTCCATGTTGTCATCAGTTTCTGGAGTTCCAACTGTTATAACTGGATTACCGGGCACAGGGAAAACCTCTCTTGCGCTTTATTATTGTTACGAATATTCAGAAGATTATGATAATAACATTATATGGTTAAACGCAAATGGAATTGAAGCTTTAAAAACATCAGTTGCTGATTTGGCAAGACATTTGAAACTTTTAGATAACGAGCAGTCTTTTGATGTTAAACTTTTGTTAGCAGAAATATTCGACAAATTTTTAGACAGAAAAATATTGTTTGTATTTGATAATGCTGACGAACATGAAACAATTTTGGATGTGTTACCGAAATCGTTTTCATCACCTGAATCGAATTCGAATATCCTGATCACTTCAAGATTGTCTAAATGGGGGCAAAGGGTGAATGAAATGAGCCTCACAACTTTAACAAAAGAAGAATCTACAGAACTCATTCGCAATTACTTGCCTAAAGAACTTATCGAAGATGAAGATAATTTAAACGAACTGTATAAATTGTTAGAAGGCTTTCCATTAGCTCTTCAGCAAAGCATAAACTTTATGAAACATAATGTTATCACAACCGAGGAATATATCAAGAAATTCAAAGAACAACAACAAGCACATAGATTACTGTCATTTGATACTGACGATGTTATGTACAAACACAACTTCTACAGTGCCATCATGATGACATTGACCTCTCTTGAACAGTGTGAGAATAACATTGTGAATGATTTCATGGGAATACTATCTTTCATGGATGGTTTAAAAATTGAAAAGCAATTATTTAATTTGTTTGATTGTTACAGAATTGAGGACATAGAAGATGCCATGAAGTCATTGGAGCAGTTCTCACTTATCCAAATTCATCGCAATTATTTAACACGAGAATGCTACATAACAGTTCATGGCTTAGTGCAGCGAGTTGTTCGAGCATTATCTAAAAGTTTGGCTAAAAGTGATCAATTCTTGAAGGTACTTTTCAATGCATTTCAATGTATAATTGATGAAAAAGAAAATGTGGAACATGTTAATTTTGGATCCCTGTGGCTGCATCACATCATTCAAATATTTCACACATCAAAAGATGACATTGTAGTGCGAAAGTTCTTCGCTCGTTTAAAGTATTATTTTGCTGCTGCTTTGAACAATGTTGGCAATGATGATATTGCTTTAGACTTTCTGCAATGTATTATTCAAGATCAAAACGAACCAAACCAAATTACTTTCGATACCTTGAAATTGATTCTTCTGTCCTTGATCAACCTAAGAAAATGGAGAGAAGCGTTAGATGTTTGCTTTCAGATGAAAGAAATTGTCAGTGTTATACCAGGTACAAAGCTGTCAAATGCTACTGATGTCCAACATCACATTGCGTTTTGCTATTCACGTCTTGGCCGCAATGAAGAGGCTTTAAACGCATATGAAGATTTGAAATTAAAAGAAATAACTCCTTTTTTTGACCAATCAAAACTTACAACAGATATAAACATAGCAATGGAATATTATTATTTAGGAAACAACGAAAGAGCTTTGGCCGTGATTGACAATGCCATTCAACTATATGGGAAATCTCATCCCACAAAAGCAGCCGTTTATTTCTTAGCACATCGAAATAAATCTACATTTCTTATTAGACTAGGTAAACACGAAGAAGCAATAGATATGCTACATAATTTATTGCCAGAATGCATCAAAACACTTGGTGATCACCATCAAGAAACATTAAATGTGTATAATTGCCTCGCGAATGCTCTCAAAAGCTTTGGAAAGATTGAAGAAGCTCTAAATCTTCTTTTAGAAGTAAAAGAAAAAAGAAAACAGTTAGGAAACGATTTCAATCATCACTCTTTGCTAAATAGGATCGATATCGCAGAATGTTTTTGCCTGAAAGGAAATTATTCTCTTGCTATTAAAGAATACAGTGACATTCTGAAGATTAGAATAGAATTGCATGGAGAGGATCATACTGATGTCAGACATACTAAACTTGAACTTGCAAAAACATATTACTTTAAAGGAAATTATAGAAAAGCTTTACATCTTTATATGGAGGTGAAAGAAACGCTGACAAAGTATGAATTTGTTGACAATTGCATAGCCAATTGCCTGTTGCAATTGGGAGAGTACAAAGAAGCCTACGAATTGTACGTGAAAGTCGAGAAATTAAGTGCATGCAGAGAGTCGGTAGCTAATTTGACATACAAACTTAACATTGGCATTTGCTTGCAGCACATGGGTCATTACAAAGAAGCTTATGTTATATACGACAATGTCTATCAACAATACCTAGTCACTCATGGTGAAGTCAAACCTGAAACAGTAATCCCCAAATTTCGTTTTGCAAGTTGTCTCGTTGACTGTAGCAAGTATCAAGATGCAATCCACCTCCTGATTACCATAACAGATTCCAAATGTTACCAACCTGATGATATCTATAAACTAAGAGCTCATTATGAGCTTGCGAGAAGCTATTTCTACCTTGGTAAAACGAAAGAAGCAATAGATAATATTAATGAAGTGCTGAGGATTGGTTCTGAATTAGAGGAATGTCATGTTTTGAAAGTGAAGTCAAAAATTCTGCACGCAGAGTGCCTATTGATTAATGAGTTGGAGAAGAACGAAATTGAACAAGTTTGCGACACATTAAGGAAAGCAATGCAGAATGCTTCTGAACTTGGCGACAGTCACCCATTATTACTGCTAGCAAAGGTCGTGGTTTCAAAAACTCTTTTTAAGCGTGAAAAAATAAGCGAAGGTCTAGAGATTTTACGAGACGTTAGGTCCCTTCAAACATCTGTTCTTGGACCCGATCACCCTCATACTTTGAAAACTTTATATAACATTGCAATGTTTTCTTCGGACATTCAGGAAAGAAAACGAGAACTGGAAGAAATTTTGAAGCTTCAAAAAAAGATTTTAGGTGAGCTACAAAATGATGCAATTGAAACTGAAAGAGAAATTGCGAATTGTTTCCACCAAGAAGGAAAACACGAGAAGGCGCTTAATTTATATAAAAATTTGCTTGTGAAACAAGAATCTGTTCTTGGCAAACTTCACAGGGAGACTATTCAAACTCAAGAATCGTATGACTCCTGTTTAACGCACGTGTCTAATAAAAATAAATGCTGTATTATGTGATGATCTTGTTGTAACTGTTGTTTTATATACATGAGCCCAATGATGTCACTCTGCCTTTACATTAGATGTGAACATGTACGCAGCTGCTCAAGCCATCAGCCCTTCTGTTTTCAACGGTTCCAAGGTCACGTGACGCAAGTTAATTAGATGTAACTTTGTAAAGCGCTAGGCACCTCTCTCTTCTCGCTCTCTCCCTTAAACGCCGAACCAGGTTTTAAAACAGGAATTCTTCATAACAGGATACATATTCCTATCATGTTAAAATTAATCTCATTCCCAGGGCTTTTTTCCCCGGACAGCGGGACAGTTTAAATGAGAACAAGAAGCCCAGGGGCTTGAAGATTTCCGCCATTAGCCTAAAAGATTTTAAAATTTGAAGTGGACCTCAAAAACGGAGAATTATGGGGTAAACAAATCATTGAGTATTCTCAATTATTATTGTGGCCTGATACACTTGTACAATATCACTGAAATATAACTTATAATATCAATATAATTTCTTAAAATATGTTTAAAATAGAGTTATAATTTCTTATAATTTCTTATAATATAGCTATAATATGTATAATTTCAACACCTGACATGTGCGTCATAACCTCATAATTTGCTGCATGGCTATATAAAATCAAACGAGTTTGATTTTAATAATATTGTTGGTGATCTGGTTTCGAATGCCTTTTGTTTATGTGACAATAGATCTATTATCTGCTAGCGTTGTTGTGGTAACGATGTTATGAAATTAAATGAAATTATAACGATATTTTAACAAATTATAAGTATATTGTAGAAAAATTATAACTGTATTATAGAATATATTTAATGATATTATACAAGTGTATCCTGGCCTTAACTAACCTGCAATGTTAAAATACAACTCAATAAATGAAAAATAAAATACATGAATAATTAATTAGTTCTGCTGAATATAGCTTTAGTCCACGTGCTTGAAAAATTGTACAGAAAGAAATGACGTAACATCAAAGATGGCGCATTATAAGACGATCTTCATTATGCTACACTGTACGAGCTTTAACTTTCGATAGCATATAAACTTTAATAAAGTATTGTTCATTGGATAATAAAACAATCTGTTGCACTGTTAGGATTCTTATTGGCTTAAAACTCATTTTAGCCTCGTTCTCAGAAAAAAATCTTTAGCCTGGATAAGTCTCGGGCGTCCAGCCTAGCTGCGCTGTCTCTATCTATCTCTCTATCTCTCTATCTCCTCAGGCGATTTTAAAGATTCCGCCTTCGTTGGCGGAAATCAAAAAGAGCCATAGGAAAGAGAGAATGTGTTCTTGCAACTCTTTTTCACACTTCACGTATGAGAAAACCTCGTCCCCAGGGCATCTTGTATCTTTTCCGACATCATCCCACCGTCCGTCCCGATGTCAAAAAAGACAGAAGATTCTCTCTGTGGACGTTCAAAATACAGTCGGCGCTCGTTATCTCGACTACCCGTTATCTCGATCTTTCCGTACCTCCACCAATTTTCATCGGACCCTTCGGCATTTTAACCTCCCGTAGGCTAAAACACGTCCAACATCTCGACTACCCGATCTCGAACTTTCCTTATCTCGACCTATTTTTACGGTCCCTTGAGTACATTTTATCACGTTATCTCGACCTTTTCTGTAATTTTTCGAATTTCATCACATAGAAAAATTCGATCAGGAAAACATTGGAACCTTCGAAATTCTCAAACTTTCTAAAAATCAAGATTTCGAATGTTTACAATTTTCTCTTCGTTAACACATCATGTCTGGGATAAAGCGTTAACGATTAAATACATATACATCCCTGACCAGGTTTAAAAATTTAAATAATTTTTCTAATGTGTGCATGATATTGATAAACTTTCCTTATTTCGACCTTTTTCACGATCGACGCTCTTTATCTCGACTATCCACTATCTCGAACTTTCGTTATCTCGACCTTTTTCCACCAGTCCCGTGGAAGGTCAAGATAACGAGCGTCGACTGTAAGACTCATCCCGTCATATGAAAAAAGGTCTCTCGCTTGATAAGCACAAAGGCGGGTTCACACTCATTCGCCGCAGGCGCACAATCATGAATCTGCACATGCGCAATATATATTTTCAGCATACGTAATTTTCTCCCAATCGCCAGGGCATTTGTCGCAGTAGTTAAAATAAGTTCAACTGCTAATGAGAATTTATTAACCAATCAGATTTCGAAATACAATTTCAAAACGAGGTTTGGAATTTCAAAACAAGAAGCCCTGCGGCTTAAAGATTTCCGCCATTAGCAATAATCTGAAAAAGATATAAAATCGTGACTTGTCACGATTTTAATAGCTATAATACATTATCTTTCACCATAAATATCCAGCCTCAACAATTCCTCTTTAAATTAAAATCATGAATAAGTAATTTGTTCTGCTGAATACAGCTTTTAGGCTGAAATACACTATCATTTTTCAATGATACATTCCAATGGCATCAAAAATGACAAATTTTGGCGCGAATACACTATCATCATTAAAAACATGAAACTTGAGCATGTTTTTCTTAGCAGCATGGACTCTGATGAAGAAATAGCAGCTGCTGTTGCTGTGTATATGTTATCAAAAAAGAGAGTCGAACGTAGGAAAAGAAAGCAAAGAAATGTATGGGTGAAGCCGTGGTTAAATAGGCGAACTGAACTTGGCATCTACAATACTCTCATGTATGAACTGCGCGTGGAGGAAATTGCAGAGTATACGCGATTTTTAAGAATGCCGCCGAATATTTTTGATGAGCTCCTTAATCTCATAGAAGTTGACATTGAGAAAAAACAACGCATTCACGAGACCCAATTCCTGCTAAAGTTAAACTAGCCGCAACTTTTTATCATTTTTTTTCATGTGGGATACCTTTGAATACCTCATGACTTCTTGCCTTCTCGTTTCTGTCCTTTATCCCACAAACTGGGCTGACTTCTCCAAATCTCAATAAAATTTTCAGTCGCTTCTTGCGTTTTCATTCTCGGGTGAATTATCTTGTTCAAATCTTTGTTTTCAACTATGTTTACGCCTAAACATATATCGCGTGCAACAAACACGTGTGCGAAAACAATGGATTCGATTTAAAACAATAGAAAAAATGTCATTGAAAAATTAAAAGTTGAACATGTTCAACTTTTAATTTTTAAGGATCATTGGAAATGAGAGTTTAAAAAATGACATTTTTTCCTGTATACACTGTCATTTTTCAATGATAATTGGAAAATGATCATTGAAAAATGATAGTGTATTTCAGCCTTAACATCGTGGCGCATTATAAGACGATCTTCATTATGCTACACTGCACGAGCTTTAACTTTCGATAGCATATAAACTTTAAAATAAAGTATTGTTCATTGGATAATAAAACAATTTGTTGCACTGTTAGGATTCTTATTGGCTTAAAACTCATTTTAGCCTCGTTCTCAGAAAAAAATCTTAGCCTGGATAAGTTTCGGGCGTCCAGCCTAGCTGCGCTGTCTCTATCTATCTCTTCTCTATCTCCCTATCTCTCTATCTCTCTATCTATATCTCCTCAGGCGATTTTAAAGATTCCGCCTTCGCTGGCGGAAATCGATAAAAACAAAGTTTACGAGAAAGAAAAGTTTAACTTGTGTGCAATTTAATGTAAATATTGAATATCTTACAACCTCGTCCCCAGGGTCTTGTCCTCCCTGAGCCGTTATTACGGCTACCAACTTCATCAGCAAGGCAAAATACCCTGGGAACGAGGTTGAATATTTTATGATTTCTTTTATTTAAAATGATTTTCTTTTAAAAAAAAAATTTTCTTCTGTATAAAAAAACAGATTTTTTTAATAATAAAATTTTTATTCTAAAATTATATCTGGAACTGGAAGCATGTTTATTTATAAATAAACAATGTTTAGTTTACTTTAATAACTTTGGGATTAAAGTGTGATCTTTTCGTAACTCATATTCGGTATCACACTGACGACGTGTTTGTACCACATGAATAATTTCCTTTGTCCAGCTGTTATAACAAACGTGCATTGGGAACAAGGTTGAAACAAGTGAACTTCTAAACTGACCCAACATCTTTCATTTCACTAATTAAGGTCTCTTATTAGTCTTGTTTTCAGTCATAATTAATTACTTATAAAATCTAAACACGTACAGAAAGAAAAAAATAAGTTATCATTCTCAAAATAAAATCCTGCAAGCAGCGCACTTAAAGGGATCCCGAGGTATAAAATGATGTTGAGCTTATATTATAGAGCTTAAAAAGTTGGTTAACAAGTCTTTTTAAATTTTTTAAAAAGCTCTTTTCGTTCTCAAGATATTCACATTTAAAGAATTTCAGATTTAATTATGCTGCGTAAATTATGATGTCATATTTAAGTAATAGCAAGTTTTGATATTTTCTGTCATCAGTAATTTTAGACCTGTTAAGGGATATGCATTTAAACTTTATCAATGCATAGATATTATAAAGGTGAATTGATAAACATAATTTTTTTTGACAAAATGACAATCGTTTGCTCGACCCAGGCCTCCTAATTTTTTGCTGACGACCCAATAACTCTGGATCTGTAACTTGGTTTGCAATAAAATTTTCTGGGTAAGCTTGTATAGGCCCTGTATGTTTACTCACAAAATTTGATTGCAAACCGACATGCAGATCCTAAGTTATGGGGTCGTCAGCAAAAATTTAAGAGACCTGGGACGAGCAAACGAGTGTCATTTTGTCCAAAAAATTTATCTTAATCAATTCATCTTTAAATATCTACGCATTGGTGAAGCTTGATTGCATATACCTTAACAGGTCTAAAATTACTGATGACAGAAAATATCAAAACTTGCTATTACTTAAATATACATCATAATTTATGCAACATAATTAAATCTGAAATTCTTTAAATGTGAATATCTTGAGAACGAAAAGAGCTTTTTAAAAAATTTAAAAAGATGTTAACCAACTTTTTAAGCTCTATAATATAAGCCCGGCATCATTTTATACCTCGGGTTCCCTTTAAAGTGATTGTTACCTATGGTGATTTTAGCGAGGTCATGCCGCAAAAGTTATTTATCGTTAAAAATTTAGAGTAAAAAACGAAATAAATCAAAAATAGTTGTTTTTATTGTTTTTACGTTTCGTCTAATGTTTTAAAGAGTGTTGAACTCATTTTTCTATTTTTAAAGTTTTCTTTTGTCTTTTGCTGTATGTGCAGTTTTATTTTTCGCGCTAGTGTAATTCATTCGCAGCGAATAGATTTTTGTATAAAGTGCGTTTTTTAACAACCTTCTCATTCCTGCCGGGGCACTAGGTTGCCGGTTCTATTTTTAGTTTCACATTTGTATCTTGATTGGACGGAAATTTCGGTGCCCATGCTTCTTTTGCCGTAATGCTGACGGCTGCAGTTTGAAATCACAACTAATTCCAAATCAACTAAGGCCTTATTTTTCCTACGCATTTTAGTCAGCCTGGATAAAAGTACGCTCCCCTATCCAAGAAAGTTTACTGCAAAACAATCAGAGTAAAATGGGCACAACATGGAAGGGTTCATGATGGCAGTTTTTGTGCGTAGCTACAACTGTTGCTTTTTTCTGTAAAATTTTGTCTGTCCGTGTGTCTGTCTTAATCTTTTCTAAAAGCGAGCTAGGTAGCCAGCTTTATAAGTATTACCACAGGCGAGCTGGTGGGCTGGGGACACGGGACGGTTTTAGGGGTGTGTGAACATGAGCTGTCATTAGGACGAAGGGAATTCCGTCTCTTAGTTGGGTTACTCTGATAGGATACAGCAAAATCGGCATTAAATTAGCACGAGAGTTTGCCGCATAAAATTCCCTTTTAAATTACCCTACGAAACCAGGTTTTGTGGTTTCATGATGGCTTCTTGGTCTTACAGTTTTGTGGTTTTACAGCTTTGGGGCTTTGGCTTCGTAACCTCACAGTTTGTCACAGTTTTGTGTTTAAAACCACAAAAAGAAAGGCTGTTTTCTTCAGAAGAACAGTAAAGATGTTATTTTAAAGTCTAGCCGTGTAAAGCTAGCTATAGCTAACATTTCATTCTCCTGGTCGCGTCGCAATGTCACACAGTACTAGTTTTGGTTTAGAGAAAACACAGACAGGTCAAACTCTCACAGAAGAGGCTTTGATTAAACGAACTACAAGTATCTGAATTAAACGAAAGCTAAATTAGCACAAATTTACTTAAAAATACACAATATCTCAGGTTTGAAGTTTGTAATCAAAGATTTTTTAAAAACCCACCCCTTATTTATAAAGATCTGACTGCGTAAACGGTATGTTTTCTCTCAAATCATAATGGCTTCTCCAAAAAATTACGGATCTGTAATTAGTTAAAAGTATAATGTGACATTTGCCAACCGGGGAGTTACTTTCCCAATGATAGATCTGACACACAACCTGAAGCAAAACAGAACAACAATAATTCAATAAAAGTTTGGCAGTCACTTACAACCTATGTAAACATGGTGGCTGTAATAAAATGTTTTTATTAAGAATCAACATAGTGTAAAGAAATCTTTTTTTTACTGAAGCAGAACTCTGCAGAATGTCTTTACATCTGGACCCAATAATTTTGTATTAGAGAGATTTTCAGAGATAAAACTTATTTTTATTTGATAATCTGGGAGTACTGCTCACACACATGTTGAGAATTAATTTACTGTTATTGTTATTTGATTAGCTTTCATGTTGTGTTTTTTTTGACTTTATGGTAATTCAAATTTTCATTTTATTGTAACATTTTTTCTATATAAATTGTGAATACACTTTATGTTGAAAATAGCAGAAGTTCTGCTCGAAAGCTTTAGTTAGAAAATGTGTTGAGAAATTTGTTGTAACTTTCTCTATAAGTAACTTATCAATCACTCTTTTAAAAACTTTCATTATATACTTGATCAACCAACTCCAACCCTCTATAGTTAGATAGATAGATAGATGTGCATATTTTACATGGCTAGCCTCACAAATATCGAGGGATATACCCTGTCTATTATTTCCAGGAGGGGCCATGGCTTAGATGGAGAGTCCTAGAGTATTTAATGCTCATTTTGAGCAACGCAGACCCAATTAGTAGGGCCCACGCTCTAATAGACAACTCCCGGCAACATCCAACGGCCCACACAGTGTGCCATCTCCCCAATTTCCCTCACATGGCTTGGGTTAACCCGGGACTATGGTAACATTCACTCGCCCATGTTGAATCGCCGTCAAGAGGAATCGAACCCCGGTCTCCCGCACAGAGTACGAAAGCTATAACCACTAGTAGAAAGTAGAAAAATGAATTCAAGTTTGTAAACACTGTTTTTGTGAAACCATAGTGAAACGTAAAAAGCAATAAAAACAACTATTTTTGATTTATTTCGTTTTTTAAGACGAATTTTTAGCCTGTTGAAACTCGTTGTACGAAATACAAATCTGAATTCCAGGTAAATTCCAGATCACAAAAATAACAACAACCGTTGTAACTTGGTACTAGCGAAACCAACTGAACATAAAATAATAATGCAAAATGATTAATTTGTAAAAATAATAGGTTTTTGTACCTTGTGCAACAGAGTAGTCTAATCGTTCCCGCACCGCCACACTATATTGGTATCGTGCTTCACTAGTCTCGGTAGTAAAAAAGGCGACAAAAAACGGAGCCTATTTTAAAGTTCTACCAGCTAAAGCCGTAGAACAAAAATTAGCTTGGCTGTTATCCCATGAAAAATTCCAAAGGGATTGGCTGTTTTTACATGTTTTTTTACTGCTTGTTTGCTTGGATGTAATTGCAAGTAATGAAATGGTAATTATTATGATTATGAAGGCCTATTAATAAGATAAAAACACTGACCCAAGAAATCCAGCCATGCAGTTCTTAACTAATGCGGAGGTGAACGCCGACGGAGCATGGATAAAGCAAGTCTGCAAAACTGCACTTACAGGCGGAACAGACATTTTATCATGGATTTAATTGTAGATAATTTCTTCATTTGATAAAACAATTGAAACCATAGTAGGTCCGAATTTAATTGAGTTTTTTCTTTATGCAGCAAGTGTTATTTTTATGCAAACAATTTTAAAAACGAAACCAAAGCGAAGCATATTTTTGCCTATTTTCTTGTGATGACCTGAAAAATAAACAATAAATTTATGAAAATGACAGTATAGTCATGCATACTATTACGGACATGTAGAAAAGGAAGTTAAGATTGAGAGAGTCTCTATACGTAGACGATCGATCGTGTTTGGGGTTCACGATTCAAAACGTCCCCCACTTTTCTACCGCAAATGCGCAACAAAGATTAACCTCGGAGCCCGTATCGCACGCGTAACATCATTTGCATGTGCGTTTTACATCGCACGCGTTACTTGAGATTCCCGAAAACAGTTTTGATAAAATCCTGTACCCTTAAATTTAAATAAAACTTTTTCATTGGAAGTGAGTATGATTTAGTGTTGTAGTATCCCCTATGCAATTTCATGCATCACATGTTAAAAATATAAAAATTAAATAGGCTCTACAGAAGAGAGCAAAAATGACTTTTCGTTACTGTGAAATTTAGCAACTCTCCCCTCGACAACTGCCTCGAAATTTACCTATTCCCACACACGAGCCTATATAATGATAAAATTTTTAAACAATTAACCTCAAATGAGCATATTGTGTATAATTTTGTTTGATCCTTGAAGCACTAGAAGACAAGTCAAGAAAGAATCTTGAATAATGTTGGATAAACTTTTTCTGGCTAAATGGAATGAAAAAAAATTGAATTTGAGACAGAAGTGAATATATCAAAACTGATGATAGCTACGCTAGATAAAAAACTGACAAAACAATAATTCCAAAACAGAGAAAATAATAATATGACCTTATTTTTTTACAGCCACAATTGCACCTGAATCAGAATCTAAATTCAGTATGGTTGTGCACCTCATAAATGACCTATCCTTTCCATAATTAGCTGGTGAAACAATTTTTGCTGTACAATTTCTAGATTTTTTATAGACATCGTAAAAAATATTTCAACTCAACCGATAAAGTTTGTTTGAAACAACTAATCCTTTAATTTTAGGACAAAATACACAAAACTTCCAAAAAAAAGTTACAACAAAACACTTAACGAAAATGTCTTCATCGTCAGAACCAACCAAGTTCAAAATGGTTGTAGTTGGAGGTATATTTATAATCTTTTTATTCACCAGTTCAGGATTTGTTTATGAAATTGTTAACCTATTTTTGTTTTGTTTCAGCTGGAGGTGTTGGAAAGAGCGCTTTAACAATACAGCTAATTCAAAACCAGTCAGTTATTTGTTTCTTGTACATCATTCTCGGCTTAACGTCCGTTTTCCATGCTAGCATGGGTTGGACGGGGTATATTAATGACCCTCTTCCAATCTGATCTAGACTGTGTTAGATCTAAACTCAACTTCCTCTGTATCAAGTCTGTCCTTATAACCTCCTGCCAAGTCTTTCTCGGTCTGCATATATATACTGTATATACTGTATAGATACAGTATATATACAGTATATACACTAACTTCTGCATTGCCTTAAAGTTAGGACAGAAACAAAAACATTCTAGACTTAACATGCCTTTGTTTATATTAGGGGTATGTTACAAATTAGGAGTTATAACAACTTAATAATGTCGTAAATGTTTAAAAGCATGGCTCAAAAGAATTTACTTCTACATTTTACATGGTGAGATTCATGGTATGTGTTAATAAGTGTGAATTGCAATTTTAACATGGAACTTCTAGCCTATCAGTAAGAAAATAACACCCGAGCAATAAATCGCATGCCCAATGTTACAATAATTTAGACTGGGTGAGCAATCTGAATAAATAAAATATGTTTATAAACGCATATTTTATCACAAAGTCTTTTTTATCATTTTATTTTATCTTTTTTATATATTTTGGTTATTTTTTTACTGTAAATAATAAGAAATATAATATTGATTTCCATATGAGATGAATTGATATTGCTCAGCCAGTCAAACTTTTGTGGAATTGGGGGAGCAATTAATGGCTCAGCTAGTTTCTCATTTCTCAGAATTGGGCGAGTCTTTGCGTGAGCAAGAGCAATCGCTCTCCCCTTATTTAATAGGCTTTTTGTGGTACCCTACTACAAGTTGTATTAAAATTTGCAAAAAGAAGTTTTAAGTTTAAAATCTAAAACCACAATTTGCTATAAACTATAGTAACTATAGTAATACTAATAACTATATAATATAGTAACTATAGTAATACTATAGTATATAATAACTATTATAGTATAGTAACAATAGTAACAGGTATTTCCCTTGCATTCATATTAATATCTCAGTTTCTAGATTATTTTCACATTACTACATTTATCTTCATAATCCTAATTATTTAAAAGTGTTTAACATCCTACTTGTTGAGAATTCATGTTCTGCATGTTTATGGACTGTGCTGTGTAAATAGCCCTTAGGAACAAGATCAGTTTGGGGCTTTCTCAAAATTCAGTTGCCCTTAAAAACAACAGTATTATTACTATCTATTAGCAAAATTTGAATAGACGCAAGATTGATGCATTTGTGATATATATCACATGTGTTCTCTTCCTTTCATTTTGTTTTCTTCTCTTTTTCTAGTTTCGTGGAAGACTACGACCCAACCATCGGTAACTTTTTTTTGCTTTTTTTTTGCTTTTTTTTTGCTTTTTTTTTGCTTTTTTTTTGCTTTGTACATTAAATCAGCTTAAAATGCGCCACATAGTAAGGTGTCGAAACATTTATTACCCAATACTATAATTGTGCCAAAACCCTTGACTGAACAAGTTTAGACCTCTGAAAACCTTTTCTTTTACTTCGATCCCACCTAAATTTTGTCCAGTCTGAGAAATCTCATGTCTGCCAAAATTTTAGTCATTAGTTAGAAAATTCAATTTTTAGAGGACTCCTATATCAAGCAAGTTGTAGTGGATGGCTCTATTTGTATACTGGTAAGATTTTTCAATTTGTATAAATTTTAACTGAACTATTTCAAGTTATTTTAAGTTGGCTATGTATTTAACCGGTATATGTAGATTTTAAGAGAAAAAAAGTCATACAGACCTCACCAGGAAGAAGAATTATGCCATGTGGTTGTTCGCATGCCATAACTAATTTCTAAATATTTTGGCATACCATGATCACACGTCAGGAAATTTTAAGGTGTGCAGTGACGTGTGGTTGCATTTTTTTTCCACTTCTGTGTCATTATTTTTTTTGCATACTGAGAATCAGTGGGGATGTTTAAACTTGTGAAACCCAAACACAAAAGTCGAGTGTCTGAGCGAGTGACTTATTCAGTCTGAAATAATGTTTAAATGAAAATAATTTTTTATTGGTCTTATTTATAAATAACCAAATTGTAAAGCCCTTTACATTCAAACTTGTAGATAAAAGACATTCGTTAAATATATCAATTTAAGTGATTTTACTATGTATGGCGTGTAACTTTTCCCATTACTTAATTGAGGCATTACTAACTACGCAACATACTACCATCAATCAGTGAACTGTAATTTATACGTGGTTGACTCCTTAAATCTCCTTAATAACATAATTAGGACCCAGAAAATTGGTGCCTTCTAAAATCTAAAATTGTTTCTGCTGACATTAATTTTTGTTATTGTGTTTCATGACAAATTGAGCATGAGTTTACGTTTACAACAGGGTGGATAAATTTTAATTCATAATTACTTCAAGTTGGCTCCTAAAATATGCAATGTTTTTGTACATTTTAGTGTTTCCTACTAATGTTTCTCCCTAAAACCTCTGTTTTCTCTTAAAATATCCTTATAAATGGTGATTTTTTTGTTCTGTGGCCACAGAGAAGGGCAAGTCACCACCCTACTTGACATGTGAAGGGACAATCTGTCATGTATAATCACAGTGAAGATATTTTTTGAAAAAAGAAACATAAAAAAGTTTTTCAACTATAAGTTTGCTCTGGCATGTGGTAGATATTATCTTTCAGATCTTTTAAACGAACTCTTGTTTCACAGCTCACCTGAAAATCAGGTGATTATCACAGTTTTTAAGCTTTGGATGGAATTCTGCAATAACCGAATTCTGTACCTTAAAATATGGAATCCTGAGAGCAAGATGTCTTCGGACGTAAGAGAAGTCACTGCAACTTCGCAGAATTTATTTTACTCTTCAACTGGGTAACCTACACTGAAAATTGAAGAAGAGCTCAGTCACAACTATGATCCAAATGTTTTTATACATATATTATTTTTTTAGGATATACTTGATACTGCAGGTCAGGAGGAATACAGGTTCGATGTTACTTCCTTGTTGTCTGTTTATCCACACTCTTCTTGGATGCATATAAATGTTGTTGTTGTTTTTAGTGCCATGCGAGAACACTACATGCGAACTGGAGAAGGTTTCCTTTGTGTCTTCGCTGTTACTAGTTTAAAATCTTTCCAAGAAATAGACAACTTTAGAACGCAGGTATAGTTTTCATTTTAGCAGTTACTGAATGAAGTATTTTGGAAGATCGGGAATTGACAGTTGTTGACCTGTGGAATATCCACATGGATATTTCGTGCATTTTTAGCATAAAATAAGAATTTATCTGTGCGAGGATTGAATGGGTAAAATATATGGCATTTGATATTTCGTTTGTAAATATCTGTGTCCTTTAGTATAAACCCTAATCAGACAGACAGAATACGGGTTATTATATTTTTATGGTCATTTATTGAAGAAAAAACGCTGAAGGCGTTAAGGTGGCCATATTTTTTAACAGGAACGTGTACTGCAGTTATAGGAACTTATTAAAAATCCTGAAAATCTTTCGGATGTTAACCAGGGGGATTTTTCAAGGACTATTATAAACTAACTAGTATTTTTCTTCTTGGCGGCTTACACAAAAATTACATTAGGTAAAAATTACATTAAATCGACCGATTTATGACGTCATCAAAAACCCTGAAACTGAATTTGTTTTAATATTTTAATCAGGCACGATCTTTTATACAGAGAAATAAAATTCGAGTATCCGAAATCTTTATTTTTTATTATTTTATTTTTTTAACTAGAGCCAATTCTAAAGAAAAGTTGTTTCACTCGTAAAAAAAATTGTTTCGACCCCTCCAATAAACGCCCCCTCTGAAAACTTGAAAAATAATGGCTTAGTATTTTAATTTATTTTTCAATTTTTTTAGGCACTGAGGGTGAAAGATGCAGAATCAGTGCCAATGGTTTGTAAGTAATACCTCAACCTCCCTTTTTCCACTTGACAAAGACGCGATAATATAGCTAGCCTACATGAATCTCTTTGGGCTACCTTAAATTGGGTGTTTAAACCAATTTTGAATTTATTTATTTTTTGGAAAGCGAAAGTATAGAGTTCGTAACTAATGTGTTTCTGTACTTGCACTATTTTTTAAAAATAATTCTACACTTTGTGACTCATGGGGATTATATGTGTTTTGTACACCTATAATTTGATTTGATCTACATGATTTAACAACAAGCCTACAATCCTTCCACAAAATATAATTTCCACAACCCACAAGAATTATTTAGGCTATTTATATACCAGGTTCACGCAATTTGAACTTTTCAATGTTTAAAGAGGACTAAGACTTTGGATGTTAGGTTATTTTCTTAGTTACAAACTCTCAAAATGTTCTAATTGTTGTTAACGTCATCTTTGGATTTTACTTTGTGACCACCATTATATACTTACATTACCTTCTTCTTTTTGCTAGTGGTAGGAAATAAAGTCGATTTACCGAAGCGTGACGTGTCGACGAAAGACGGAAACGAGAAAGCACAAAGTTTCAATATACCATACGTTGAAACATCAGCGAAAACCAAGCAAGGCGTGGTGGGTAGTTCACACGTGATCACTAATGCACACGTGATCACCTGATATTTTAAACACTGCAATGTCTTCATCCAAACAACAAAGATGTTTTTGTGTTTTGTTGCCATGATTTGTTTTTGTTTTTTCATATATTCTTGTTGCTTTTTTATCGTAGGAAGAAGCATTTTTCACCCTCGTGCGAGAAATAATTGCTGATGTAAGCATGATTTAACATTATTACATTTATTTATATTAAAGGTGGATTTTATCAGCAGTATTACAGGTCCTCAAATTAAAATTATAAAGCTTCCCCGATCAAACGTGACACTTTAAAGGGATTTAATGTTGAGATTTCGCGTATTTCTGTGCCCGCAAAGTAATTGGTGAAGACTTATTTTTGCGAGATTTTTCCGTGGAAATTTTTGATAGTTCATTGTTTTTGTTTATATTACGTTGCGACTTATGTTATTTCAAACACGAATAAATTTGTCGTTTTGTGACCTGATTTTTTGAATATTCTTTGCAAAAATTAATTAATCCTTTTGAAAAACCCCTGGCGTAACTAGTAGCCGCAAAAACTAATCTACTACTCTGAGATAAACATTTAGTTTCGTTAGTATTTTAACGTGACCCTAAGGCTTATGCAAAATGACTTTAAGAGCTATTGCAAAAGGCCTAAATTTTTTTTGGTTCTCGATATTGTGTTAGACTTTAAATGCATCGTCAACCTTTGGAATTTCGTGTCAGCCAATAACGTAGAAAATCACTGGCCCGTTCCGTAACCTAACCTTTTTTGTACCACAGAAATGTAAGATGGAAATCCGATATGACAGTAGACCTGCTTGTGTTTTGTTTTTATTGTCTTCCTTTATATTTTTCATAGCGTCGACGCAGAGAGGGTCAAAAGAAGAGTGATTCGAAGAAATCGAAATTCAAGTGCACTATTCTGTAAATTTTCTGTCCAAGTTGAGTTTTGACGTGACGTGAAGTTTGTACAAAGCACCAACGGCGTAGACACTCGCTCCCTGATGTGTTTTGTATCCTACACATAAACTGTTTTGTAAATAGCTAGCGATTAAACCGCTCGCAGTGGTTATTGTTTTTGTTATATTTTATTTTGGTAAGTTTGTACATACCATCCTACTTAAGTTCCGAATGCAATATAGACAACACAAATTTTAAATATAGTATGACCGGTTATTTTTTTATTTTTACCGGCGTGTTGGTTTAAACCGATTGCCATTTAACGCCGGTCCCAATAACGCTGGCCAAACTTTCCTAGAAGAAATTCAACACTTTGCCGTTCCGTTAACCGACATAGAAAGGATACTTTTCTACTATTGTGCGATCTTTATAACAAAAGTACATGCGGAGCACATTCGTACAGTACAAAT